>VWYH01010053.1:1160555-1363704 GCA_013399365.1 Pampusana beccarii
CTTCTCGGTGACAACCAGTGATAGGACAAGGGGCAATGGGTACAAACTGCAACTCAGGAGGTTCCGCTTAAATATGAGAAGAAACTTATTCACAATGAGGGTGGCAGAGCCTGGCCCAGGCTGCCCAGGGAGGTTGTGGAGTCTCCTTCTGTGCAGCCATTCAAACCCGCCTGGACCCCTTCCTGTGTAACCTCAGCTGGGTGTTCCTGCTCCGGCGGGGAGAGTGGACTGGATGAGCTTTTGAGGTCCCTTCCAACTCCTGACACTCTGTGATTCTGTGACCGGTCCCTGTGGGCCGGGAGCTCCAAGGGTGTTGGGGAGCAGTTGGGTTTGGAGAGTTGCTTGTGCCCAGAAGCCGGTAGGGAAAAAACTCTTGGGCTTGATGTTGACAGTGTGCGCTGTCACAGCACAGAGATGCAATCACTGCCTGGGGTCGTTAATCACCATCCCAAGTAATTAACATCACATGGTGAGCAGTGGTGTGGTAATCAGGCCCGCTGCACCAAACTGCCACCAGCGCTACACCCAGTGCTTTTACCCCAGAAGTACGTATGCACACAGATATAAATAGTTTCTTAAAAAACCTCAAGAGGAACCAGCAGAGCCTGAGGGAACAGAAAGGGAGAAACGGGATATGCCAGAGATCATAGAATCATTTCGGTTGGAAGAAACCCTCAGGATCGTCGATTCCAACCATAACCCAACCGAACTCTAACCCATGTCCCCGAGAACCTCAGCTAAACACCTTCTAAACCGCTCCAGGGATGGTGACTCCACCATTGCCCTGGGCAGCCTGTTCCGACACCTGACAACCCTTTCCATGAAGAATTTTTCCTAATATCCAATCTGAACCTCCTCTGGCGCAACTTGAGGCCATTTCCTCTTGTCCTATCACTGATGTAGAGAGGTTGGGTCAAGTCCTCGATATGTGGGCATGGAGCTGGAGGTTTGCACAGCAGGAGAGCCGGGATGGGAAAAGTGAGGGTGCAGGAGCAGCGGGACAAAACTCCGCAGTGTTTGGGGTGTGTTTATTTGTTTTAGCTGCAACTAGTTGGATATATCTTCATTATGATCAGTAATTGGGGAAAAATGCTTCCACTCAGTGCTCAGTGGAAAATATTTGCCCCTCTGAAATTGAGGGTTTATAAATCAGAAGTGGCTTTTGAGCCTGAGCAGTGCTTTTGTAGCTCCGGAGTGGGTGCCAGAAACATGAGCGGTTGAAATGAGACTGAAATTGCAGGTGCAGGCTGAATAATTGCAGAGCCAATTTTAGCCACAGTTTCTGAGTGTTTCTAAGTAAAATTTGTTCAAGTGTATCCTTGTAGATAATAGAGTGATTTTGCATTCACTTTATAGTGTTTTATGCTCAGTATTGTTCGTGTTTCGTGGTTTGTTGATGTCCTGTCCCAAGGACAGAGAATATGAGGGGATGTTGTGGAATAGAAAATGTTAAGGTTACATGCCTGACATTTCTACACAAAAGACATAGGTTACACTTGTTTTGTGGCCGTGTCAAGAAAACTATTGATTAATCCAAAAGAATTAGGGAAATCTCCCACTCCTTTCAGCTCTTCAGCCTCTTCCGGAGTCAGTGAAGTGATTGTGTGTGTGTCTGATCCCAAATAAAACATCTGACCTCTTTGATTAATTTATTTCTCTTTTCCCAAAATCATTTGCCTTCCTCTGTCTAAAGTGCTTTTATCTCGAATGAGTAAACCCTTCAGCTCTTCTAAGCTTGATTCACATGCACATATACATCAAACAAGAATTTCTCAAATGTTCGGTAGAGAATTGGCTGTTTTCTTTGATTTCTCAGCTGTCTTCAGCAGCAATGATTCCGTGTTAGGGCTCGTTCGGTGATAGCTGTGACAGCTACACCGGTTCCTGTGCACATTGCACATAGCTCCTTAAATCAACGTTTGCAGTGCGAAAATCAGTGATGTTAATCCATGGTAGAATCTCATGAGTGGATTACAAAGATGATTTCTTTCCTTTAAATTCAACATTTAGAATAATTGCCGTTTAATGTATTTTAGAAGATATGACTTCTTTGAATCTGTTTAAAAATAATGGAAGATTCTTGCAACACAGTAAGACTACGGGGTGGCTGACTTGCTCAAAGAGCCCAACTTGCCGAACTTTTCACCTCAGAATCACCATTTCAGATACCCAGATTTGTCATGGCAACTTTGTAATCATTATGAAAACAATTTACCCAAGTCTGTCCAAATTGCAGGAGGCAGATGAGTTCTGTGAGTTGGTAGAATGTGAAAGGGTGGACAGACTTAACAAGGTGACTCTTTCCAGGCAGTTTTTTTCCAGGCAGCTCATCAGCACTTTTTCAGGTGAGACCGTGAGCTTTGCATTTCTGTCCAGCTTTGCAAATCTGCTTTTTGACAGTTGAAGAGGGCTGGAATTTCTAAGCCAATTTTTTTGCACGCCGCTGCGTGGATCTGTATCTGCACCTTGCTTTCAGGTTTGAATGTATCTCTGTCATGCTCATCAAAAAATACTTTGAAAAACTGAATTTGCTGGTATATGGTGACAAAGAACATGAAGCAGAGCAGGACCAGGGAAACTGGAACTAGTTCTCCAGGACAAGTTTCCTGAAGGAACAGATCTGGTTTCTGGGTCTGCTTACCAAGGCAGAGCAGCGTGGCCAGAGAGCTTGAAGCCTGCCCTGATTTTACAGTTGCATAATTCTGTCCAGAAAAGAAAGAAAAGCTAAAGATTCAAAAAATGATCAAGGCTTGTCTCCAGCCAAAGCTGCAGCCTGGACACGATGGGTACTGATGTGCGCTGACCCTCCAGAGGAAACCACTGCGGATACACGATTGTAGAACACACAGATATCCCAGCCAGAATACAGAACTAATTCCCAATTCGAATTGTAAAAGTATCTTCATCTAAATAAAACACATGCAGTACTTTTTTTTTTTTCATCTCATTTTACCATGTTCTCTTATCTCTGTAACTGTCTCAGCAGGTTGCCACATGTAACATGAGCACAGCTCAAGGCATTCTTTCAAACATCTTAGGAAAAAAAAAAAGCAGGTTTCACTCACTCACACCAGCCTTCGGAACACCTCTAGTTGCAATACATTATTTTTCAGACCTCCTAAGCAAACCTTTCATGTCTGAAAAGTTGTGATTCACAAACACCTCACTACTTCAAAGACTTACAGACTTTTTTTTTTCCCTCCCTTTTCTTGCTTCAGGAGACTGGATAATAAATTCAGCGTATGAACATTGGCCCCTAAGGGTGATTCTTTAAAATATTCAAATTCTGCATTTCCAGCTAGGAAGAAGGGCCAGCTGATGTGATCAGTTGTAATTCTGCTGCACAAGTAAGTACAACTGGGACAATTTGCTTAGAAAAATCTGAATGTTCCTGGAGCAACTGTTTTTGTGCAAAATACAGATCATTTCAGGGAAAAGTAGCATTTCTGTAGCAGTGACCACTAACTTCACTTACGCCAACTTGACAGTGTTTTGCTGCGAAAGACAAGTTAATATTAAACTGTGTTTGGTATCTGAGCTGCCGTCCTGAACATCCCGATCCCAGGGATGTATTCACACAACATTGGGACCAGATTTCCCAACCGAGAGGTTCCTGCCAGCTGGTATGTGTGCGTGTTACAAGTACTTGTGAATGTCTTGGTCTATAAGTCAAATGTCATCCGAGGATCCTGCTTAAACACGTTAGGAACCAAAACACAGCGCGCATCGTACCGACGACATACCCTCCTCAGGTGCTTGCTTGAATTTGTCTGGCTCTACATTAGAGAGTTAAATTGCAGAGGAGTGCGAAGTATTGAATCCTTAAGAACAGCTGCCTCAATCTCTCCTTAAAAATAGGAAGTACAAGAACAAATTATATCAGTCATACTATTAAAATATTCATGTGCAGCCTTCAGAAAAAACTATATAACAATTAGAGTATGTTCAGAGTTTTTTAATGGTAGCTCTAGCATCTTACAAGTAGTTTGATCTTAACGTTAAATGATCCTTTTAAAAAGTTCTGCAGTAGCTTGCTTACTGTGTAGCTTACTTGTGCTTTTAATCACAGAGAAGGCTTTTAGACTTCAGAGAGAACCACGGATGACTCATGACAATTTATTATAAGTGTACAACAAATATTTCTCTATCACCGTCTAGTATGTTGAAATGATAATTATTTTTTCTGAATGGAAAGACAGACATAAGCACAAAACTTGCCAGACTGGATCATACCAGTGAAATACCTATATCATAAATCAGATTAAAAGTACAGTTTACTTCAAAGCTACTTAGTGACCAGAAACCATTGCTGCTCTTGCTCAATGGCATACTTTTTTTTTTTTTTAAATAATAATCAGTTACATTGTGTAATATTGAAACATTGCTAAAAATTAACAGTTGTTTAAAACAACAGTTTCAGGTGAAGTTAGAACCTCAAAAACACAGTCTTACTAATTTTAGCAATTTTTTTGAAAGTGTAAAAGAACCCTTCACCTGATGCTGTTGACATTTAAACCCTGGTTGGATACTGTAAACTAATTTGGAAATCTCAGTCTTTCCACTTACGTAAATTCTGGAAAATCCCAGGCTGATGTTCCTCTATGTATAATTAACGGTCCATTCCCTGTCACAGGGGAGCGGTAATGGAATCTGCACCCGGCTAATTACTGATGATGAAGGCCTTTCTGTATAAATCAGTTAAGAGCTAAAGGATTTGATTGATGATGAGGTAATATTAAATAAGAACACTCTATTGGCTGACAATTACTTTATTGTAAAGGGACTGCTATCGAGAAAGTCATTTACAATTGCGTAAGTGTTGGAAATATGGAAAGAGAAGCAGCATTGGGGGGATTTAAGGCAGAGAAAAGAGAATAAAAGTTAATGGCTGAAATAATGTGTTGGAGCTTGTGGAGGAGGCTGGTGGGGATGGTGGGGGAAAACAGCTGAGACTGCGCTCACAGAAAGTCCAGAGTTCTGGAAATTTACACTCACGGGATCTAAGTTTTCCTCTTCTATAGAATTCCTTTGTGTCAGGCAGAGATTTAGTGCTGTATCACTTTTCTGGTTCACGCTTGATCTTCGCATGGTTTCATGTCTGATGGGTCCTTCTTCACAAGCGCTGAAAAAAAGCCGCGTTCTGTTGAAAACAAGTGAAGAACTTGGGTTAAATTTTTGAAACATTTGATAGTTGAAAATAATATGTCCCATGGAACCTGGTAGGTGAGCAATCAATCTTTGCATCATAGTATAAACGCTAGAAGAAATACACTATTTTAATCTCTATTTTAACGAAAGCTAAGCTACCTCCAGCAGAAGCCAAGCCAAGTGTGAGGAAAGATGTTTTCATCATGCATGGGCTGTGTTTTTTCCTTCCCTTACAAGTGAAAATAAAACTTACAAGGAATATACTACAGAAGAAATGTTGATAAAACAAATGCAAAGCATTTCCTCTCACTAACAGACTTCAGTGCTTAGTCTATTTATTTCTTCTGAAGGCCTGTGTGCCTGTGAACCAGCTTCTCCAACATCAATTCCTCAATACAGCTGTCAGCTGCTTTTTAACGCTCTTGATCCAGAGTCAGAACCGGTTTGTTACTGATGAGCCCAATGTGGGAATAATTCACCAGAATGGGAGTGAATCAGGTTGTGAAGCCTGCAGCAGTGTGCAGGAGTTTTTTCCCCCGTAGACAACACTGATCCAACGATTAATGAAATCCCAGGATATTTTACAGATGCTCTTTAGTTTGGGCCAGGCCACCTCTATCTAAAGAGCACCTTCAAGAACAGAACAGGGATTCAAGCAGGGCTCTGATGGATCCGAAAAAACCCTGCTGTGCATTCTCTCCTTATCTCAGGCCATTTCTTCCTATATAACCAATAACTTTAGCGCAAGGCAGATGGATTAGCCAGTCAAATAAGGCTCGAGGATGGATGATGACGTTGCCCCCCGCACTCTAGCACTTGTTACTCCACCACCAGAGGCTGTTTTGCGGTCCTACCTTTGAAGCAGGCGGGCAGGGTGAGGTTCCCATCCACACACGGCGCAGCTACCGTGTAGGCACAGGACTTTTCTTTATTCTTGCAGAAGAAGGAGACGGTTTCCCCGTGCTGAATGCCTTCCTTCAGGTCGTTCTGAACTCTCTTCTTCTCGCCGTTGTATAATACTACAGCTTTCTTAACGGGTATTTTACACGGTCCTGTGAAACAGTCCGGTTATAAGCAACACGTAAGGATAATTAGAACTCTGTTTTGAGAAGTGAGTACGTTAGATCCCATCGGAAATCTGTATAAGTGATGTTTGGGAATGAAAAATAGTGTGGCCCACACAGATAGTATAAAACTTCTGCTGGTATTACAATGCTAAGGAAATTCAGAACCCTAAGTATAGGGTCAAAAGATTCCACCGAAAATCCAGCCTCAGTAAAATTTCTAATTATATTAAATAGGAACAGGAAAGGAGATGCTCAGACAAAATAAAGTTACGTGGCTGATTATTGAAGTCCATTCAGGTACATCATGTCCCACAACATTCAATGCAGGGAGTTGTCTTAGATTCTCAGGGCCTTGAAATTACGATTTCGGTTTTCTTTTGCACAAAGCTGTAATAGCTCACTAACGATCAGGGGAAAATTCCCCCTGATGGGGGTTTCTAACAGCTGGGGTGTGCGTACCTCTACAGGTTGGCTTGGTGGACCAGTTCCCAGTCTTCTCACAGCGGGAATGTTTGGGTCCGTCCAGCACGTAGCTGGGCTGGCAGCCGAAGCCGACGCTCTCGTTATAGTGATATGTTCTACGGACAGCAAACTCTATGAATCCGTTTTCTATTCCCGTTGGAGTGGGGCAGGTGACAACTGCGGTACAAAAAAACAAAACCAAAGCTTGATCAATGTTGCAGTTCCAAACAACAGGTGACATACTTCGAAAGATACATAAAACTTTCATTTCATCCTGTTGCAAAACAAAACATGGACACTAGAAAGATTGTTTAAAAAACCAATAAATAAGTATTGTTTTACATACACATCTCTTGCAATCTAGCTATATCAGAAAACTACTTAAATGTGACATAGTTTCACTGAAAACAGTAAAGTTCTCTGGACTAAGGGTAAACTTCTCTACTTCTGAGATTAATCCTAGCACTTAAAATAAAACATTTGCCGTTCTCTGGAGGCCGGGCTCTGATTCCCCATCCTGAACTATGTTTAGCAGGTCCTGTTTAAATAACCTTTACACCTGCAGCAAATATTTCATCCATGCCATGTTGTGTGCAATCTTGTCAGCCATCACCTTGTATCCTTGAGTCTGACTTTCAGAATAATTCTGCTATATATTTGCAATAACAATTGTAAAACAAAACGAAACAAAACAAAACACAACTTTATTAAGGTTGCTCGTATAGTTTGATATATCGAATTCTAGGGAGTATTTTCAGGTGTTGATAAAAGGACGTTACTCACCCCTGCACTCGGGAATGCCGCTCCAGTTCCCGTTGGCCATGCAGGTGGCCGTCTCGTTCCCAATAAGCGCCATAGGAGGCACGCACTCAAAAACAATCGTGTCCAGGAAATACGAAATATTGCCAGGTTTTAAGCGACGGTAGGAAAGGACTCCAAATTCAGGAATTGAGGGAGGCGCGCAAGTAACAGCTAGAAAAGCACGGCATTCGTACAAGTTAAAGCTTGAAGAGCGAATTATTACTAGAATCACAGGAGTGACATGCTTACAACCAAATTAATCCACGCTATCATTTAGGGAAGCTTAGCTAACAAAACAAAAAAGTCAGATTAAAAGGCTCAGGAGCCTTAGAGTAGGTAATCCATGATTTTCGCTATGTTTTTGGGGCAATATTTTGCAGAGTATTGCTTTTTCAGTGAAGTGTTTATGCAGGGCAGGTTATAGCAAACACAGGTGTAACGGTTGCAAAGGCATGACGATATCTTCTTTTTATACACATGAATTTGAGTGGATAAGCATCTTACCTCCAGCTGTAAATAGGATCCCTGATCCTGGCCTTTTGTACAGTCCTTTAAACTGTATTTCTCTAAAACTAGAACCCACACATTTAACCTCAAACATACAGGGTTCTTCTTGTTTTTCCTAATTATTTCTCACATGGCACTATAGGAGGCCTCCTACTAACAGTATACGTAATTCTGAGCAATGTAAAGGAATCCTTCCGTAGTAAGGATGGCAAGAGAGAAGGTTTTTTGACATTTAAACACCTACGTTGACACTGTGGAAAAGATCCGCTCCACTTCCCATCTGCCATGCATTGGCTCGTTCTTGTCCCAACGAGGTTGTAACTGAAAACAAAAAGACCTGGTTATCGGAAAGCTTGGTGAACACGGAAAAGAATCAAGCTGTTCTTTGCAAGAAAGATTACCAGTTCTGATAAACAGACTTAAGAGTTCAGTCCTGAAATCCTTCTCTAGTTCCAGCACTCACTGACCTCAAAGGAAGTTTAGATTTGAATATGAAGAAGTGTTAGTATTTGAATAGTGCAAGTATCCAGACAAAACGCTTGATACAACAAGATATGTTGCTTTTTCAACTGTAAAGTCTATCTTACATATTCATTTCTACAACTGGTTAATACTCTGGCTATATGTAAGTAGTGAGTGTTGATCTGTGATTGCTAATGTGAATGTTGTGGTTTCTTGGGAGGAGTTCCTAGCTAATTATGACAAGTAGGATCAAACTAGTGCAAAGAACTCAGCACTCTGAAGAACTAAAAAGTCACTGAGATGTATTATTTTATTTTCATGCTAGACGACCCAATTTAATTTCCATATGCACTCTAAATGCTTCTCTGCCATCCTCTGTACTTATATTGTTAGCACCTACTCTGAGTTCTAAAGAAATCTTCATCCTGTATCTTATCATTTCAATATCACACAGCTGAAAACCAGTAAATTATAATTAGCAAAATTAAATAATTTGCTGATCATTTCCTACATTTGGTGTCATAGTTTAATTTCTTGCCTCCTTATCTTGCCTCTCTTTTGCAGACAAAGGAGGTAGCTGAGGCTGCTGATGTTCTTCAGTGAGCTCTAGGCTCTGTCTTACTTGTGACCTTCCCAGGTAAGCATTGTTTATTAATTAATTACCCAAGGAAAATGAATTGTATGTTACTATCAAATATTTTTCTGCATTTATCCGTAATTGTTTTTCTTTAAATGTGTTATCATTTCCAAAATTGGCAAGTAGCCTTGAGTAGAAGTGCATTTGCTCCAGGGACCAAATTAGGATTAACCTCATGTTTTCATTTGCTGAGCTTGGAAAAGCATAGAGACAAAATTTTCAGTCTCCAGAGCCTAATGGCGTAACAACTTAGACGGAGATCATCTTCTCTCTGCTGTAGGATTTCATCTCTTGATATTATAAGAGGATTTAAAAAGCGGGGGGAAGCAGTCCAGAATAAATCTTTGTGTAAAATCTCTGCTATTTTGATGACTTCTGTATCTGGAGGATATTGCTTTGGAGTAGCAAAGCTCCAGGATGTTCTAGCCAAGATTCAACTGAGGATGATCACCAGATATACTTTTAAATTTTTTTAAAATTTTCTGAAACGGAGGTGGCTTCTTATGTGCAGTTTTCTAGGTTCTCTGGCTGGCAATACTGCAACAGGTGATACTAGAATGTAAGAGTGTGGTTTAAATTATTAATTTAACAGTATGAGGGGAACACTTACCCTGGTTCACATGAAAAACTTATAGAGCTCTGATAGTGGCTGTCTATAGATTCAATTTTTCCATGCTGCAAGGGTCCAGGTCTGGGACATCTCTTTGCTGTTAATTAAAGATTTTTTTTAAAAAGGATAAAATTATTTCATGAGGCATGAATCTAGGAGAATGGAACCGAGTTGATCATAAAGGGGTCCTGGTGTCTTTCACATGTTTCCACTCCCATGTGCTACATTTCATAAGTATGTTTTCTACATTCTATCAAAATGTAGTAGTTTCAAAGTTGTTGCGATGAAATAATTTTTGGCATTTGGCTACCTGAGGAAAAGAACTTGTACACAATCAAATGCCAAACACGAACAATGAGGAATACAATAAACGCAGGTGTTATGGAGCAGTATACGTCATCAGAGCGTAAGTGCCGCTGGGCTGGGTCTAGGAGTAAGATAGACTTGGTTTTACTTACGCAGGCACAAGAGCGTGTTGAGCGGCCACCGGCCCGTCGGGAGGCAGGTGTATTTCCTCTGGCCGTTATTGGGGACGAACCCGGGCCGGCAGGTATATTCTATTTCCTCACCCACATCATACACGCTCTTGTTGACATCAATCGTGGCAAATAGCACTTCTGGTGGCCTGGGACAGACTGGAGGAAAGGAGACGCTTTACAAGAAATTGGGCAGAAAGTTGAGGTGGTTTTATTTCTCAACTGGAAGCACAGGTCTCTGTATGATCATCAACTATAGTATGTTCCGGCATGGAGCTATATGGTCTTTCTGTAACCTATAGGTACAGAACTTACTGAGGCAGCTGTTGGCTACTTAAAAGTATTAGGTTTTTGTGTCACTTTATTATACTTTTGCTTCAAAACGCATTTCTGAAGGTATTCTGCAAATTGAGTCAATTATGGTAAATTATCTTGGACAAAGAGAGTGAGAATGACTTAGAAGCAAATTAATGCATTTCATTTTTAACCCAAATTAGCTTGGTGGGGTCAGCCTGGAATGAGGTTTTGGGTTTTTTTTTTTTGTAATTAAATGTATTTTGCTCTGGTTTCCCCAATTTTTCAGTTCGGTGGGGCAAGCACTCTGTTACGTTAGACAGCTCTGATTCCAAAACAGCTTTAACATATTGACAGCGTGAACAACTCATCACCCGGAGAGTGAGAACAGGAGGGCAGCGGAGGGTGCAGAGTGTGTCCTGCAAAGGACACGGAGAGAGGCTCCCGCTGGGATTGTGGGGAGAGAACAGAGCAACACAAAGCTTGTGCTGCAGGAATGCACAGAAAACGGATGGAGAGAGAACACGGAACGGTGCCCAGAGCCCTTGGAGGGGGGAGAGGAAGAGAAAAGCGAGCGGGAGGATGGAGAATTGTCTGGAGGTTTAAAGTCCTGAGGTTCCTTTCTCCATCTTCCCTCATCCCCACCGTAGAAAGTGGAAACGCTTACCTCTGGCTGCCAGAGCACAGTGGCTCAGAGCAAACGCGACCAGCGCCAGGGAGAACATCACGGCCGGTCTGCGAGCCCGAGTGACCCTCGGT
The DNA here is from genome assembly GCA_013399365.1 of Pampusana beccarii. Classification (NCBI taxonomy): domain Eukaryota; kingdom Metazoa; phylum Chordata; class Aves; order Columbiformes; family Columbidae; genus Pampusana; species Pampusana beccarii. The sequence continues at coordinate 1,171,779 of VWYH01010053.1, forward strand.
CCAGGGCTCGCTCTCTCGCAAATAAAGGCATCCACAAAAGGATGGTTACATATTAACTCTTTGTATTTATTCCCATCCCAGTAAACAGAAGATAAAAGGTCCCTTGTGTTGTTTGTAATAGAGGATGAAACAACCATCACATGTTGCACTCGTACATAATGCGGGGATTGAAATGGCGATCTCTGCTGAAAACATCTCCTCTCCGGTTGGTTCTGCAGAGCAGCTCCTGTTGGGACCGATGTTTTTGACAACACAGTATTATCTTCTCAGCATCTTTGAAGGTTGAGGATGTTTGGAATAGGATATTGGACCGAATAATAGAACTGTCACTAAGAAGCTCTTGTTTGTCACTCGAGTGTGTACATTTCTACGTACCAAAGACTCCTGAGAGTTACAACAATCTTTTCAAGGCAAAATCATTAGCGTTGGAGTGACATTGGTTTTGTCATACGCCTCCGGTGATGATGCCAACTTCATGCCAGTTTGCTCTAGATGATGATATGCCCCGAAATTCACGTTTCAGGGGCCTGTTCGATCAAATTCAGGTTGTCAATCAGCATCTTTCAATTAACAGATAACTAAAAGTAGCAGCGACAGGGCTCACAGTGCCGGCGCTGCAGGAAAAGTGAAATAATTGTTCTGGATTGAGCTTATTCGTGACAAGGGGGTCAAACTTAAATCATATTTTTGCGTGGTATAAAAACTTGGTTTGGTGCTGAGATTTGGGGTCATCGAGTGAAAACTCCACAGCCATCAGCTGAGGTTCTGATCACTCCCAATTTAGCAGATTTTAACTGCAGGAGCATCTGAAGTGCCACCGAAATAACATTTGTGTGATCATTGTTCCACAGTTTGGTGTTTCTAATCTAAGTATCCTCCTTCCCTGCTGACTCACAGCCTGTGAGGGGGAGTGAGGGACATTTGAAGCTCTAATGAGAAGCCAGGTTATGTCAAACTCTTACTGCTGTGATCCTAAATAGCCTGTTTATTTTTGTTTTTTGAAGTTTCTCTGTTTGCATTTAAAACACGAATTTTAGCCACAACGTTAAACAGCTAGGAACATGCTATTCTTCTCAGAAAGAAAACGCTGTGAATGTCCTACTCAAAATATTTACCAAATACACAGTGCCAAGGGGCAAAGTACCGCTGCTAAATCAACAGAAAAAAATTGACTTCGTTTTCTGTATTTACAGCTGATTCTTTTTCCATTTGTCACAGCCTGGTTTTTTCCCTCTTCTTTTTCTCTACAAAATGTCACAAGTGTCTTTTCCCTTCCCGACACACAGCAATGCTGTAATGAACTTTCCTGCCTCTGCTTTAAATCCTTCCTGCTATTTTGATTACATTCTTCTCTGTGTTTAAAATAGCACAGGAATAGATGGGCACGATTTTCTCCATTTCAACATTGACCAGCTGAGCATTTCTCCCTGTGCTCAGCAGATGGCAGAATGTCCTGTACCATGTGCCATACAGCTACAAATGGGAACTGAAAAGCTTCCTATACTGCTTTAAGACAAGGGGAAAAATGGTTCAGATTATGTGCACGTTGTTTTTTCCATAGATTTCTGAGAGTGATAAGTTTACTGCTTCTAAGATTGAAAGTCAAGTTGAATAATTGCACGTGAAACTGAAAGGAGAACGGATGTTTAAGTATGCATCTCGCACAACTGCGTAATAACCAGCAATATTGTGATTCTTTTGGAAAACCTGCTTCTCTGCAATAGGAAACATTAGAATGTGTTTTACAAATAACGGTGTCTTTTCCAGTAGCTGGAGAAGACGTGGTTATTATTGTATGGATTCATCTTGGCAGAGCGTGAGCAAACCAACCTAGTTCTCTCTGTATTTGGTGGTAGTATGCAATTATATATATAAAATCCGATTTTCCATCAAATCCAGCCCACTCCTTTAGCACATGTGCTATTTATTATTATAGTTCCTATAAACTCAATCATGAAGCAAGACTTTGTTTCATCAGTGACCACAGAAATACAGAGCAGACTATCTCTACCACAAATGGTATTATATTCTAAGGGAAGAAACGGTAGCTGCAAGCACGGAAAGTGGTGCAAGAACACCCTGCGATGATGTTGGCCAGCATGATATGCAGAGTATCAGTATCGCAGCAGTCTANGAGTGCTGTTGCTCAGATAAAAATTATTCAGGGCGGCACAGCAGGATCAAGAGTGCATGTTTGAAAAATAGCAATTCAATGACGAAGACTGGTATCACTGGTGATCAGAGTGGTTTCGGTAAGGAATAAGAGCGAGGAAGAGGGTGAGCCAGCAAAAGCCTTAAAAGTGAAGGTAAAAATGTCATATGGAAGAGAAGGAGCAAAAAAATGGTAGAGGAATGCTAAAAGAAAAATGATGATGAAAAACAGTCTATGCAACAGCATTCTTCATTGACACCAAGGGTCAACCGGAGCTGTCATGACTATAGGAAAAGACATGGTAATAATCAGGACAGAAGATAATAAGCAGGCAGACAAAGACTTTCAGACAGGAATTGGTCTATCCTGGAGAAATTATGCAGAAAGTTTGCAAGAACTGGGCAGACCAAAGGTCAGAGCGAGGTAACGGTTCCCCCAGCTAATGAGCCAGACCTTGTGCCCTCCCTCTAATCTCTCCGTCTGCTTCTCTAGTCGATGCTGGCATTTTCCTGATACTGTAGGATATGTCGCACCTCCGACCCCGCCGCAGGCTTTCTGGCAGTCTGTCCTTCCAGACAGTGAGCGTTGGGTCTGCGTTACCCACCATCCTCAAGATTTTGTGACTGTTCTTCAACCGAAAAATGCACGACACAGCCAGTTCAAAACGCAGGTATTTCTCAAATCAACAGGAGTGTGATAAGATACTCAGATTCCAGCTTCCTTCACACAGCTCTTTTTGCTTCTCGTGTCAGTCACTGTGTTTTCATGGGGACACCCGTTCCTCCCCCTGAGAACGAAGAGGTGATGGTCAGGTGGCCAACGATGTATCCGAGTCCCTCCGCAGGAGCGGGGGCCGAGTCACAGGTCCAATCGTCATCCTTCGTGTGGCCAAGATACTTCTATTAATATTTGTTCAAAGTTCATTTATGCACTGCACAAACATTTTTATCACCTCTACTCAATACGTCCAATACTGAAGTGAGTGCACTGTTGTACTGAAGAGATAAGAAATAAAAAGTAAGAGGCCTTGAAGAAGAACAATTACTTTCAGTTCTGGACAAGCTGAAACTATTCCTACTTCCTAAATATTAGTTGTTTCATACTTAATGTAGAACTGTATACACAATGTAGATGTATACACGAATTATTAGCAAAATATTCAGTCAGCCAGCAGCCAACATCCATTTGCAGTGAATTATTTTACATTTAATGTGTTTGGACATGTTAGAAGTAAATACACAGTAACTGTTATTAACCTGAAAGAATGTCTTAGTGACATAAACAGTGTCTATATGGTTCTTTAAAAGATTATTTTCACTTAATAGCGTGTTTTAGGGGTAAACTGCAGTCCTAGTTACTGATGTTCCACAGTGGGTTTTTTTCTGGATTTAGTGAAATAATTATCATTGTAGTCCTAGACCTTAAATTGCCTTAAGCATCCACCAATTTACTGCAAGTGCAGTATTAAAAAGTACCCAGTCCTGTACTGACCATCATACTGAGCATCTCTGAGGGGTTGTCCTGAAGTGGGTGAACACCAAACACCAGGAGAAAATGTGAACACGTGGGGAAAAAAAAGACAGAAAGCACAGCTGTGTGCACTTTGTGTATTTTCTATAACACATCAAGTGCAGATAACAGATAGTGTAGGTAAGGAAAGGTGATTTAACTTTTAAAATTGTTCAGTTTTAACACTAGTTGTTTTATGCCATCAACTAATGTCACATTAGTTTCCTTGAATAGCAAAGCCATTTAAAGAGGTTCCTGCTGCCCTCTGTCCCCAAACCTTTCCTCCCCTGATGGTCATTCCTACCTACAAGCTACAATTTAATGCTTCCTTTGCTATGAGAAAACAAACAAACACCCCAAAAAACCACAACTATTTGTGTCTGCATTTAAAATAAGCTCAGTGAAATGATCCAAGTTAACGCNGGCTCACTGGAAGGATCTAGATCGGGTTCCGGCTCGCTATAGGGTTCTAGAGCTGGTTCTAGATCACTCGAATGTTCTAGATCACGTTCTAGGTTGGGTTCTAGGTCGTTTGAAAGTTCTGGATCGTGTTCCGCTGGCAGCTTATGTTTCTGGAGAGGGATTGTGTTCTGAGAGGGGTAGCTCCTAGAATCCAGTTCAGAGAGTACTCCTGTTTTGTTACCTCATGAGGATTTGTGGTACTTGCTCATGCTGAGTCTTCCTAGAGGGTTTTGTTTCCTATTGTGGTTTTTATGTTTTGTTTTCATGCATGCTTTTTCTTCCTGTTTGTAGCTTTTTTTGAGTTGAATGCCCACAGGATAGAGATCCTAGCAGCCCATAAAATGCAGGTCTCACAAGTTCTGGCACATTGCCTCGTGCTGCCTCTATCGCCATTATTTTCTCTGGAGACAAAATTCGAAAATGAACACAGGCCAAGCTCCTGTCCTTCACAGCAACTGATTGTTATGCTCCTGCTCCCAGGATTCTTGCTGGCCTGTCCAAGAGTCTTGTCCAGCACTTGTCCAGTTCACTTTGGTACCTATTCTTGCACCCAGAAGCACTTCAGCCAGGGCAGGTGTGTCCATGCCGCTCTGAGAGGGCTCCACAATTCTCAAGTACGCTCAAGTACTTGCACCTGCAATTGCCAACAGGGTGCTGACCCCAAAGCTGAAGGAGAAGCAGCTGAAATCTCACTGGCAAGACTGAAATCTGCTGCACCCCTTGTCTGCTCGCTCCTCACGCACAAGGATGTCCCAACAGCCATTGCTGCCGCTGCAGAGCCCTTCGGCAACCTCGCCTCAAGCCCCAGGGTTGAAAAGGCACCAAGATGAGATTGCTCCTTATTGCTGGACTCCAGTGATAAGTTTGTGATTGCTTGAGGTAGTTGGCACACTGGAAACACTTTACTGGGCTGACGCTGCTGCTTCTGGACTTGTACAGTGTTGTGTTAATGGTTGGACTCTTATCTTCAGGGTCTCTTCTGACCAAAATGATTCTATGATTCTATTCTATGACCTGAGATGTCGGAGGGCTGGCGCTAATGAATTTCCAGGCCTGTATTCCCTCGTCGAGGCATGAAGGTGTTCCGGTTTCCACTTACATTAAACTCGCGGTACAAAACCAGAGAACATTCTGAAGCTGCTTCCTCCTCTCCGCCTTCGCATTTCCTGCAGAGAAAACCCAGAGAATCTCTCTTACAGTTTTACTGTGACCCAAATATTGTGAAAAAGTCTGTTCCTCAGATAAATTCATCAAAACTCTGTCTCAAAAATCCTGCACTATATTTCTTTATGGAGAATGTTAAATTATGAAGCCTTGGGGGCAAATTATTCTCTATGAGAGTTTGAATCTGCAGTGAAGAGCTCTGCAAAGGATGATTTTTGAAGTGTTGACATAAAAGCGCAGTGTGGAGCCACAGATCTTGTCGCCCTTTTTTGCCTTGTCCCACCTTTTTGCCTTTTCCCTCGGTGCAGGTGGAGAGATCCACAATTCCATTGAAGGCCGAGGCAGCCAGCCACCCGAACAGGGAGCTCAGAAAAGACAAGCTGCTTCTATTCTCCCGTCAAGCTTGAAATAAAGTTTTCAAGATTCCCTTCGTCATTATTTTTCTACTTTCTATTAGGCCACATGCCACAGATTTCCCTGTGAGCATCGTCTGGCCTTGCTTATATATATAATATATGTACATATTGCCTCGGGTTGTCACGTTGTTGGCAAGCTGGAGGGAGTTCAGACCTGGTCAGAGTCTGATGCGAGTCCTCCAAGGCGCTTTACACTTTCAGTACATCAAACCTGTCAGCAGCATTTTACCACTTTGTGATCCAGCAGAACAATCCTTGCTCCTTTCCATCCCAGGATGGCTCTGTCCCTCCCGATAAAGGATTTCTCCGGGTAAACAAGAACGCTCTTAAATTGCCTTCGCCGCCTGTGGCACGTTGCCATAATACTATCAGAAAGCCCAGCCAACACGAGATTTATTTACTGCTGTTCTTTGGTTTTCCCAAATGATGGATAAGAGGATCAATAATCAAAAAGCTGTTTGGGATATTCATCCACATTAAAAACTTCATTGAAAAGTGCGTCTGTCTAAAAGCATCCGAGAATCCGTGCTCTTTGGCTCTGTCGGAGACGTCTGTTGGTATCGCCTAATAAATCGACAGCTTCAGCCTAGATAGATCCTATGATCTCTATTAACCCGTGGATATTATCTGTCAAATTCTTTCTGGGCAGAAGTCCAGCCTGTTCCAGATGAATAAATCCACCTTCTTTGTGATTCAGCTCCTGCACCGTGTAATGAAAAAGTAGATACGGATCTCCCTTTATGGTCTAGACCAAAACCTTCACCCGCCAGCCCGAATCTTGTCATCGCCTTTATTTGGGGCTTTTTAATGGGATTTTATCAATGTTTTTATAAGTGACTTGGATCGATTTGTATACAATTAACGAAATCACAAGATTAGGAATTTGACACAAACCTTTATTAATCAACACAAATAGGTGGCTATATTTTTCCTCATGTATTTTTAATCTGGTGTTCTTAGCCAATTTACTCCAAGAGGAGGAATTCCTCCCTTCACTATTGACTGACAAGTGTGAAAAAGCTAAAACTGTAGTCTTGGAACGGAACATTTCATGAAATGTTGGATCCAGAGGGAAGGCCATTGACATCTACAAGCTGATTTTTAGGAGCCTTCTGGAATATTTAAACACAAGTGGGTGCATTGAGGGCTAATGCAGTCGGGAATATTCTTTTGTCTCGAGCTGGACGTTTTGCTGGAAAATCACGGTGCTGTTGAGGCTTCCCCAGACACCCCTGTTGATGTGGCCTCTGTCTGATGCTCACGACATTGCATTATTCTGCGTCTGGATCCTGTTAACAGACCCGGAGCGCACCACAAAGGGTGGTTCTTTTATAGTGCGGACCATTAGAGAGCAGGGAGATATCAATAAACTAATTTTCCTTTGTGACAGCCTCTGTTCTCCAGCAATAAATCCAGGGCGAAGCCTTTCTAAGAGGAAGCAGATTTTGAAGGGGCCAGTATCAATAACCGGAATCAGATTTTCAGAAGGGCTCAAATTTTATTTAGGCAACTAAATGAAGGCCATGCTTTTAAAAGTACTCACTTTATTAAAGTAAATTTTTGGTGTATTGGGTTCTTTGGAAAATGTAGCTATCGATTTTGGTTTCCAGGAGGCCACTCAGCTGCTTTGACAATCTCCACGTGTGTGTATATCGCTAGAACTTTTTATTTGATTCTAGTGCTGTAATCTGCATCATCATCTAGTGAGGCTTTTCTTGGAGTTTTGCATTTCTTTTTTAATTTCATGTAAAAATAACAAAAATAAATATCAGACATTGATGTCCTTTATTCATTGCACAGGGAGATTTTTCACTGCACATGGCGACACAAAGATGCTGCCAGCTTTTTGGCAACAGAACGAAATAAAAGTGTTATCGTTCCAACATTGCCAGAACTGGTATCGGTGACATTCTCATAAACTGAAGTTTTGAAAAGAGAAGATATCCAGATGTTTTGGCGAGAACAGGTCATGACCATTCTGCAGAGTGCACAATATTTATTATACAGGTCGAAAAAGTGCAGAAAGCACATGTATGCTTGCTGCACATTGCGTTTCTTTTTTTGTTTCTTTTTTTTCTTTGTATTTCTAGAAAAAATATCTCATTTTCTCCGTCATGTCACCTAACATGTGGCCATTAGTGAGAGGGTCATTCTGTTTTCCACAGACATCACAGTATAGTCGAGTATTAGTCCATTGTACCAGTTGGCTTAACCACTGTTCCAACCTTGTTAAAGCCACTGCCCGGCTCTTACGTCACAGCCCCGGCATCATCCGGCTGGAACAAAATCCACTGGCACTTGCGTATGGGATGCACTGGTTTATTTTTTTTTCCTTAGAGCATTGTGGGTGAGATGTCCGATTTAAAAAAAAAAAAGATGTTTTCTGGAGTAAAACTTTTAGCATGTAATTAATCTTGAAAGAGCACCTGTAGCATTTTGTTTTCTTGCAAATAGCAATTTGGGGCTATTCAGGTCACCGTGTCTTGTGCAACTGAATGGCAGCATGAGACTTATTTAACGCAACCTAAGGAGATGTTCTCTTGTTATGATATGTATTAGTCTGCTAATCTTTTCAGTCTTTAATCCACAATACGGGATTAAAAGACCAAAAATAGTCTCTACTGTCGTTAAAGGACAGTTTCTGGGGTTTTTTTGAAAACGAAAATTCTAGTGGGGAGTTGAATGAACATTAAATGCTGACAAACAGAATCTTCCCTTGTGTTACGTCTCCGGGACACAGAGGGTTTCCACACTTCATTTTTCAGTTAACTGTCACTTTGGGTTTCGAAACGTTTTTTTGAAATTAATGTCAGCTTGTTTTGTGCGTCAGTGTTTTCTCTTTTCAGTTCTCCTAAATTAAATATTTTAAAGCTGTGTTTGTCCAGCCAAACTCTTGTCATTTCAATTATTAGTGTTTCCGTAAGTGTAAACGCTTGTCTAGAGCACAGACGGACATGGTATAATTGGAAATCATACCGCTGAAAACGGTGTTCTGCTTTCTCTACATCAACTGTCATAATATAATGGTGGCACAGAAAGATAAAGGAGTATCCTGTATATTCCAGCTGATATGATTTTATTTTCCTCTCACATTAATTTGCTAGAATAAAACAAATGCAACATGAAAGATGCTATTTCTTGCACCTGTGATGAACGATATTCGGCTGTCAAAAATGATAAATTGAAGTGCAATATATATAATACCCAGTTACACCTTATCTTCACATATAGATTGCATACAGACATACATTCAGAGTTCCTTTTACCTGCAAACTTAAACCCTATGTCTGCAGCTTTTAATGAGAAGAAAAAAAAAAAAAAAGGAGAATTAGTTTTGGAGGGTAACATTTTGTCAGCTGGAAGTGACACAGGAAATATTTTCCTTTAATTAAAGCAGCAAACCGAGGCCACAGAAGTGGTGGCACCGGCTCGGGCAGAGGAATTCGTGTCTAGCAGGGAGCACAGGGGCACACCTGGGGTGGGAGGCCAGGGCGAGCAGATGCGACACGTTCTGCTACGAATTTCTCACTTTCTGAGCACTTTCCATTTAGGGAATTTTCTGAGCGATCCATGGTCTGTGTTCTTCCGGGCAAGGAATTCCAGGGGCCAGTTGCCCATTGCAAAAACCGCCTACTTTGTTTCCTACAAACCTGCGTGCCATGTTTCTCTAAACAAATTATAGAGGCTCTCTTGTTTAGTTGGTACAAGAGAGGTTTGTTCTTTTTTCCACATTGTTTGAGTGCTTTGTTTGTATTTCCAGTCTGAGTGTTTCTGCCTTTTTTTGTGTGTACAGTTGAAGCCTGAAAATTTGCCTACACAAGGGAATTGTTCTGATGTACTCAAAAGAATGTGAATTGCTTTTTTGGAAGAGATATTCAAAATTTTCCAGACTGATTGCCGGTGGGAAGGGCAAAATCTGCAAAACAACAATGACAGCAAATACTCCAGCTGAGGCAGAAATTTTTATTTATACAATCTAGAAAGAGACAAAACCCGAGAAACGTCCCAAAGGGCCCCCATCGCATTTCCGTATGTAACAGCATCAAGCTCTGATTCAGCTCTGTAACTCGGAGATGTTTTAGCATGCTGCTAACACACCCCGATACGAGGAAACAAAACAATAGCTTGTCACTCGGTATTCTGATGAGAACACTGATAGGAAAAAAAAAAATGTATTTTACACTCAACATTCTGTGTATCATCAGCCATTTATTTCCAATTCTACGGGGAGCTGCTGCGAGGATAAATCCCAGGCTGTCTGCGTGAGGAATGGGTTCTGTTCCACTCGCAAGGAAACACGGGTTGAAGTAATGGCATCATTTCCACGGTGCAAAGGGAAGGTAGGATTTTGCTGACTTATCAGTGAACTGCAGTTTTATCCCTGGCAAATGATTAATTATTATGATACGCCATTTTTTCCCCCAGAATTTTTCAGAAATGCTTTTTTTCTCCTGTGACATTTCATCTCACGTAGGACTCCTTTTCTGTACTTAATCTTCTTTTTGACCGTGTTTTAATACGTGCATTCAAACTTTCCCGTTAATACCAGCATGTGTAAACAAGCTGCCACATGGAATATTTTAATAATAAAGTCTGTTTAATGACCCAATGTTTCCCAGCCTACAATCTGAGTAACTTTGAGGCGAAAAGGTCAGAGAAGAGAATCGGTGTAAATACAGAGACACAGGTAGAGTTGTGCAGAATGGGAACCTCAACACTAAACTTCACAGGTGATTTCAGACAAAGAGACGAATAACATGTTGCATGGAAAAAGAAATTTTACTCTGAAGTCTCTGTATTAGTGAAAACCGATAACTGCTTTTGACTTAATAATAGCAAGTAATTATTCCACAATAGTTGCTGGCAGAAATGTCTGTGTGAAGCTGAGTGTGTGGAAATTCCTTTGGAAAATGAGACAGGGTGAAGTGAATTGTTTTTAGACGGTGGGTTTGCAATGATCGAGTCATCCTTCCAAAAAGGCATTTGGAAAGTAGCTACTTGTTCTGATAACTCCCCAGAAGGGGAAGTGGTTGTAATTCGCTTTGAAATGTGAAGAGAAATGAGGTTGTGAACTTCCGTATAAGTCTCAAGCAGGAAGTGATTTCTATTTGTTGAATATTTCTTATAAGCAGGAAATAATAAAACAGAGAGCCGGAATTGCCAGGGGAGCTGGTGAAGGTGTCTCCTTGGCTTCGAGTTGAACTGATGCAGACACAGGACATCTATAATAGGGACGGAACAAGCCAGGCACTTTTCCTTTAGGAAGGAGATACTTTTAAACATTTTTTTACTTTTTTTAATTGCTTTTCGACCCAAAAATGATTCAGGCAGTAGCACCTTGATCCAGCAGATGAGAAAAAGGAGAAGGCATTTCAAAGGCTGCAGAATGACTCTAAGAAACCTCTTTCAAAATGAACACAGATGCTTCCACTTACAGACCACGGGTGGTATTGATACAAATATAGAAAGGACTTGATGTGTCGTGCTTGTTATAGCAATAATTGAATTATTAAAAAAAAAAAAGGCAACACAAGCCCTCATAAACCATTCAATAGCAGCTTCTATCAGGGTCAAACTCTCTAGGGTATTATCCAAATACTCATACAGGAGTAAACTTGCTTCCTGGAACACCCTGTAAATGGCACTTTGGAGTCGGGAATTCTGGAGCTGCTTGCCAGGAGGTTGGAAAAGCTGGTGCTCTGATTTAATAACCATTTATACGCCCGAACACAAAAATGATAATGCTGACTCCTTCTCCAGATGGCCTGAATCAGAAATACATGGCGAACACGGCCCTAAGGAGAAGAGCAAACCCTGGGCTGCTGATGGGAATGCAGAAATCTTCCTTCAGTGACTTGCAGAGCAAGAATGAGTTCCCGTATTGCCCCGAGTGCAGAGCAGGAAAAACGGGTGTCCAAGCAATTAGAAACCTCCCAGCAAGAGGATGCTGATGTTATGATAACATATACTAGAAGTGTCTGGTGAATGGAACGTCGTATCTTCTCGTAGCATCACTGTGAGTGTGTCTGGGTCATAGAGACAAATCTTGACATCTGATGGTGAATATATACATACAAGGAGAAGCATTGTGTAAGTGGTGTGTGTCCACAATACAGCGGTAAGAAGAGTTATATACAGTAAGGGAAGGTTGTGTTATAATGGTTTGCTGTGCACACATAATTGATTATTTCCTTTCTTCTTGCCTAATGTGTAAATTCACAGTGTACAAATATTTATTAGGTTTGAGATAAAATAGTTGCTTTACAAAGCAGAGTGTTCCTAACGTGATGGTGTGGTGTCACAACTGGTGTCATTTGGCCTGACAAGGCGATCGGCCGGTGCTGGAACTGAGAGCCTGGGGCACTTGCCGATGTTATAGGGAATTAATCTTGACCAGAGTCACCCTCAGGAAAGAAATGTGAATCCAAAATGATTCAGCAGGTTTGAGACTTCAAGGCACAACCGAACGTACAGATTGCCCCGAATCTGATGTAATGCGAGTTGCGTCTGATTCAGCCCAGTTCTCCAGTTTCGGTAGCTGTGTTTGTAATGCAGCGCTACAGGAACAGAAACAAATACGTTCCATATTTCTTGATGGAACACTTAGAGTACAAAATGTTTCTTAGTGCTCCTCATGCTTTGGCATAAGTTAATTAAGGCAAGAAACATCTATTCCCGCTGAGAGGAAGAAGGGATTTGAAACGTGTAGAATAGGTAGAAACCAAATTCAAAACAGTTACATTTTTTTGCATTTCGGGTCAAATCTGAAAACAGCTGCTTGCAAAATAAAAGTCTGTGAAACAAGGGCATATGGAAACAGTTTCTAGGGCATCTGGCTTGATTCTGTAAGTTTACAAAAAGAGCGGGGCTGTCCCCGTCATCGGTTATTTGATGCAATGCCATGAACGCACCAGTTCAGCCAGGCCGCACCCAGAAACCCAGCGCTTAAAATCAAGAATAAGATAGCGTGTAACAAGTTATTTCTGTTCTGTGGTAAATGTCTGCATGCGCTTTCCCATCAGCAAATAAGACTTAAGAGTTAATTAGCTCTCATTATTGTGAAATAAACCATATTACACACGCTTACACAGTCAGACTTATGAGTATGGAGATACACTGGGGCAGGGGATCTTTTGATAAGCATCCATTTCCCATACATGAAAATTTGTGGTCATGGGAATAACGTTTATTAAAAACACTATGATTAGGGGTTGGTTTTCTTTTTGTTTAGCACATATATTGTGTTTTTATGCACACACAATCATGCTTTAGTGGTTTTCTGAACGTATGGAGATGCTGTATAAATTGCAATATGAGAGGATGTATGTTTGCCATAGGCAGATAACGTGTCTGTGTCCAGGGACTTGAGAATATTTTGTGTGTAATGTGAATAAATGAAGATGAACAGATCTATTATTTTATAGAATACTTTATTGTCGGTGTGCTGCAGGAAAACATACTAAAATCTTTACGTGCTGGATGCATGAACCAGTGAAAGAGACTTGCTGTGTGTTTCCTACACTTTCTGTTGAGGATATTTGCACTGGATGGTAAATTACAGATATACGACACGCTGCAGTGTGGCAAGACAGCAAGGCCTCTGGTATTTGATGCACGTCCAGTGGGCATTGTGTGATGCAGAGATGTTGGGTATGGCCTCGGGCGGCATTTGCGTGTGTGCTGGTGGCTTCCTGGGCTGCAGGAAGGGGAAGGGTTGCTGCAGGAGCCTACCCGTCGTTTGTTGTGGCGGTGGAACGGCTCATCCCGGGGCAGGCGCAGGAAACCGTGCTCTGAAAGCGGCTGGGGGAGGTTGCCCTGCCCTGTGCCATGGCGGGGCCTGTGGCACCCACGGCAGCTGCGGCGGGTGGCGGGGACAGGGAGGCAGAGCCCGAGGTCACCGGGCCTGCTGCTGCCGGGAGAGGAGCTGCCAGTGCCCAGCGCTGCGGGAGCTGCCCTGTGTGTGCCAAGGGAGGGAACCGGGGGTGTGTGAGAGAGAGGGCGAGGAGCCGCGGGGTGTGCGAGGGGAGCCGAGCCCGGAGAGAGCAGCGCCCGTTGTGAGCAGCCGGCGTGTGCGGGCAGCCCGGTCACCGCCTGTGCGCGGGGCGGGGGCGCTGACGGGAGGCGGCAGGTGCTGCCACCCGCCCCGAAATCCTCCCTCCGCCGGGGGGCGGCCCCGCGCCGGGNGCACACCCCGCGGGCGGAGCAGCCGGCGCGGGCCCGGGATCCTCCTCTCGCTCCCTACGCGCCGCTCCGACGTCAGGCGCGGGAGCGGGGGGCAGCGCCCAGCGCCGCCGTTGCCAGAGACTCGGCGGCCGCCGGACGGGGCGGACGTCGGCGCGGTGACTCCCGGCGACTCCCGGCACAGGGGTGGAGAAGAGGGCGCTATGGCCGACGTGTTCCCGGGCTCCGAGCCCGGCGCGGCCCCGGACGCGGCGCGGCGCTTCGCTCGCAAGGGGGCCCTGAGGCAGAAGAACGTGCACGAGGTGAAGGAGCACAAATTCATCGCGCGCTTCTTCAAGCAGCCCACCTTCTGCAGCCACTGCACCGACTTCATCTGGTGAGAGACCCCGGCAGCGCCTTTTCCCCCGGCAGCTCCGCCCGGGCCCGCTCCGCCGTAGGGGATCCCCTGTCCGGGGGCGGCCCCGCCGCCCTGCCCGGCTCCCGCCGCTTCCCCGGTGCCGCCGTTCGGGCAGGTGGGCGCCCCCGGGGCCGGGCGGGTGAGCCCCGCCGGGGCACAGCCGTGTCCCCTCGCCGCCCCCGGTGCTGGCGCATCCCCCTCCAGGGGGGCGGTTTGCGGCCGCGCTGCCCCGAGGGGCCCGGGCGGGGCGAGCTCCTGAACTTGAGTCGCTGGGGGGTCAGAGATGAGCAGGGTCTGAGCAGCCATCGCCTCCCAAGCCATCCACGTTTGTTTCCTCACCTCCTGTCCCCCCGCCCCGGGTTCTGCTCAGCCGCGTTCACCCGCGGAGCCCCCGGCGCGGTGCCCGCCCCGCCGGCCCGGGGGAGCTCGGCCGGCGCTCCAGCTGCGGCCGCAGAAACGCGGGGGTTTTCTGTTTCAGACCGGGGGTGTTGCTGTGCGGCACAACTTCTGCAGCCCTGCCTTTAACTTTGTGATCGGTGCCTGCTTTATTTCCTCCCGCTTTAGGAGGGAGGGCAGGGAGACGGGGAATGCACGGTGACCCCGTACGCGGTTAGGAAAGGGAGGGTTATTTTTTTTTAANAGACCCCGGCAGCGCCTTTTCCCCCGGCAGCTCCGCCCGGGCCCGCTCCGCCGTAGGGGATCCCCTGTCCGGGGGCGGCCCCGCCGCCCTGCCCGGCTCCCGCCGCTTCCCCGGTGCCGCCGTTCGGGCAGGTGGGCGCCCCCGGGGCCGGGCGGGTGAGCCCCGCCGGGGCACAGCCGTGTCCCCTCGCCGCCCCCGGTGCTGGCGCATCCCCCTCCAGGGGGGCGGTTTGCGGCCGCGCTGCCCCGAGGGGCCCGGGCGGGGCGAGCTCCTGAACTTGAGTCGCTGGGGGGTCAGAGATGAGCAGGGTCTGAGCAGCCATCGCCTCCCAAGCCATCCACGTTTGTTTCCTCACCTCCTGTCCCCCCGCCCCGGGTTCTGCTCAGCCGCGTTCACCCGCGGAGCCCCCGGCGCGGTGCCCGCCCCGCCGGCCCGGGGGAGCTCGGCCGGCGCTCCAGCTGCGGCCGCAGAAACGCGGGGGTTTTCTGTTTCAGACCGGGGGTGTTGCTGTGCGGCACAACTTCTGCAGCCCTGCCTTTAACTTTGTGATCGGTGCCTGCTTTATTTCCTCCCGCTTTAGGAGGGAGGGCAGGGAGACGGGGAATGCACGGTGACCCCGTACGCGGTTAGGAAAGGGAGGGTTATTTTTTTTTAAGAGAAGGGTTCCTGCTGCAGGGAGGGGAGGAAAACTTCATACCAACACCCTCATTACTAAGCTGTTGGTAGGAAAAATACACCTACCAGTTCCTGCCGTGCCCTCCTCTGGGCAGGGTTGCAGCTCTGCTGAAGGCCGAGCCGCTCGGCTCTCTGCTGCTGACGGGTCAGTGCTGCCCAGCACATTATCCAGCACCCTTCTCTGCCCAGCACCCTTCTCTGCCCCGCACCCCCGGTTCCCAGCGGTGCCCATGGGTGCAAAGTCTCCCGGCCCCCGCCCTGTGCCCCCAGCCAGCCGAGGCAGGAGGAGCGGGGGCGTACGTTGCATTTAGGTGAATGTTTTGTGCGCTCGGCGAGTGTGCAGCATAAACAACTTGGGCTTCTCCTCCTTTCCCCGAGATGTGCCTCAGCTTCAGCCTTGCTCTGCCGCTGGAGTTCTCGCTGTGCGTTTTGCTGCTAAAATGAAAGCCGTGATTTATTTTGGAGAAAGTTGTAAAAGAGCTCAAAGGGTCTGTACCCAGCTGGTTCTGTGTCTGTGGCAGGTGTCTTTCATATGTGTTTATGCATCCGGGCACAGACCTTTGCCTTCCTTCTTAAGCATTTCTCAGTTTGCGTGCTGGAGAAAAGACTGTGAGCGCTCCAGAAATGACTGAAATATGTTTGCAGAGTAAGGAAGGAAATCTTGCGATGGTAGACCACAAAAGAAATAAGGAGAAACAAATCCATTTTGAGCATATTGTTTTTTTTAAAAAATTATTTTTTCCTATTTGAAAAAAGAAGATGCAAGATTTGGTAATGCAGAAGTGAGAGACCTTCAGAAACTGCTTCCAAGTTAATCTAAACCAGAATGGATTGGGAGGTGTGAAAAGGCGCTGCAGGGTTATTGTCGGACTGTGGCTGTGCAGATAAGTAGCACAATTAGAAACCGAAGTGTAATTCTGAGATGAGATGACAGGGTGGATTTGAAAGTGAAAGGACACCTGGGGCTGACCGGGCAGGACTCGCTTGCTCTGTTGTCTTGTCTTGCTACTGAGTCTAAGGAGGCTCTTAACATTCACCAGATGAGCATCTGACGACTGGACAACTTGTTTTATTTCCTCGTTTGAAGGTGAACAACTCTTGAATAAGCCTCAGACAGCACACAAAGTGCTTCATCTATTTCCAAAATGACATGTCGCAATTAATATGTTTTAAGGTATAAAGAACGGTAAATACCACCTTTCAGTGAGCTGCGCCAATAAATTTGTTTCCTTAGATTACGTTAGACCAGGTAATATTTAAGGAAATAGTTTACTGCCTCCTTATCTAAAAAACTTATTAAACAACTTTCACCTATGTGCTTTGTTTCTCAAGTGCTCATTTGTTTTAAGAGCTTTAAAAATGCGTTCTAACTGCTCAGGCAGTGGACTGCAGCTGGTTAGTTTTAGGAATTCAGCTCAAACCGTGAAGAACAGTTGTGCTTTAGAGCAGATAATCCAGGAATGTTCTTTACAAATATGTTTAAAAGCGTGAAAAATTCTCTAAAGTCTGTTTTGTGTTCTTAGTCCTGCTGCCAGCTTTCCTGCAATTGCATTTGCACACTTCTAGTATGTGCTTTTTCGCTTGGAAGATGAGAGAACAGCAGCGAAATACAGTATAGTCACATATGCTGCCAAATCAACAAACAGTTTTATATTTCTTCTGTTTGTCTCACTTCAGGCCAACATAAACCAATAACGGGTAGAGACTCTTGCGTAGAAATTTGCAGAAATGCTCCAAGTTATGTGATTTCAGTTTCCACCTGCAGTAACAGTGTGCTAAAGGGTTTGTCCCGTCTCTAAATAAATAAGTGGGAAAATGGTCGATATAATTAAAAAAAAAACCCCAAAACATTTCCACCAACTTTGTAATGCAAGTTGATGTTGTTAATTGCGTACGGCCCCTTGCTGGTTCTGCAGTTCACGGCTTTGGTCCATTTGTCTTTTAGCAGAAGCAGCTCCAGCTCTGCAAATGAAGAGCATTCTGCAGAGAGGGAAAGTGCAGGGAAATGTTTACAGGGAGGATACTCAAAACATTTATTTTGGGGAAAAGAGGATGTTGATACGTTTAAAGATAAATAAAACCAGCAACAGTGAAATTTGCCGGGGGTATGATATATATTGGAATTCTGGCTCCCAGGTACAACCCTGGTGTGTCACTGTGTTCATTGGCAACGTAGGACACGCACATTAGTGGTTTGTGGTGAAAATGGAGCAAGGAAGGTGGAAGAGCAATTGGTGTGAAACCCAGGGGCCTCTTGTATTCTTTGTATGGAAACAAATAGAACTTTTAACCTGCCTCCTTGCCTCCCGTGTGAGCGGTGTCTGGCTGGGGTGCGGAACAGCATCGCCACCTCTCCTGAAACTGGGCTGGCAAACTAAGTCTGGTTTGTGTTGTACGTCTTCCTAGAACTTGGAATATTTTACATTTCGTTAAGTATATGTGTGACATTAAATGAGTTACAATGTTGTGCGGTAATCGCGGGTGATGATAATTGTAGATCCAAAATAACTAGTAAAATGATAATAATACAAAAAATTGTTGCCAGAAGCTGCAATTGCATAGCTGGTGACAGCTATTGTTCTCTGCTTTGAAATGGGTGGGCTGCTCTATGTTGTGCATTCTGAAATCTGTTGCTGTCTTAGCAAAATCTGAACTAATTTAATATGAAGCTATTTTTATGTTGTTGTAGATCATTGAGAAGAAATTATAACTAAACATACTAAGGTTTCTTTTTTTTTTTTTATGCAGGGGATTTGGGAAACAAGGATTTCAGTGCCAAGGTAAGTCACAAATGCTTTGTTGGCCCGTACATGTTGTTGCATCTTACTGTGAAGGCAAAACTTGCCTGCGGCAGGAGAAACGAGCCTGGAAAAACTAAGAGAGCATCTCTGCCCATGGGAATTCTAAAGGAAGACAACTACTCAAATAACTATTGGTTTTTATATCCTATACCTTGAACAATCAAGTAATTGTTCGCACTGTGATAGCACAAAAAGTGCTTGGGTTTTTTTCTTAATCTCATCACGGTAAATGTCATATAATCTACATGTGTTGCAGCTTCTAACTTTCCATGAAAATAATCTGTGCAATTTAGCTTCTGCAGAGACCATTTTTCACATGAGCAGCTCTTGTCTGTGTGGGCGTTTTGGAAAATGGATTCACTTTTTAGTCATATGGCTGCTTTTCATAACCCAAACTCCCTGTTTTTAATTTTCATGCCCTGGATGTTTAGGAGGACCTTTGGTTTGAACTGCATTTTAGGACAGGCAGCAGTTTTCTATCTTATGTAATACTCAATTACAAAAAAAATCCGCCCCTGCAAAACCACTGATTTAATAAATTCTACTAACCTTGAGAAATGGAAAGCTGCTGTAGTGGAAGAGAACTATATACATGAAAGCCACAGCATGATACGCTGTATTCTCACATATTCTGTGTTTTTCCCAAATTCTTACCATTATTTAACATTTAATCATGAAATAACCACACCCAACTGTTGCTATTTTTTTTCTATGTCATATGTTAATTTAATCAGGATGAGGCTTTTTTGTTGTCCCTTTCTCCTACCCCAATTTCCCTGTTGTTTCACTTGCACATATGCAGTGTGTACTCATTAGCTGCCCTTCCCTCTGTTCTTTCATTACATTTTTAGTGGTTCTTTGCTAACGCTCTGGAACATCATTGACTGTCCTGAACGTTGCTTTGACTTAGTAGTTGGCGAAATTATGGATTCTGTGGTATTTTTGGGAAAGTTGATGTTAGCTGATACTTGTTGAAATGAAGCCTTTGAGAAACTGAATGTAAAAGAATGATGTCTGTCTTTAAAGGTGTTGCAATAAATAGTTTTCTTTCTGCAAGTAGAAACTTGCAGAGAGACATACAGTGAAAACGTTGTGTGCTTTATTAAAGCAAGCGTGCAGCCGTGGTTTTACTATGAATCTTTTATCGAAAATGCTCTATGTCCCAAGGTGTTACTACTAAATTCTGTAGATCCTCCAGTTTTTTTGCTTCTCATCGCATCCAAATGGGTCTGCAGCCCTCGGTGGGCAGTGAAATTGCATTTCCCGAATCCCATTCAGGATCGCTCAGTGGGTCCGAGCTGAAGAACTATTTAGATATTCATTACAGATTTCCATCACTACAGACATTCATTACAGTCCATTACAGATTCCATTGTAGAAAATAACTGGGGCTGCGTTTGGATTCTGCAGATATCTCAAGTTTTGCAGTTCACACGATGATGACTTGGTCTTGTTTTCTGTCCAGGAGTTGGTGGCTCAGATTGGCCGCGATCCACCGGCTGAGCCGCGGATCTGGTTTGCTGTGACACTTCATTTCCAGTGGCCAGAATTCCTTCTACCGTCATAAGTCTAGTTAGCTAGGGATAGTTTCGTCTGGTGAGGGCTAATCTTTATAAAATTGGAATTCAGTCTCATTTTCCCTCCAAATACTATGAACACAACCAAGAGTCAAGGGTAGAGCGGCTTGATTTAAGTGCTTCAAAGAGTTCATTCTCTTAGGATAATAGTCTTGAAAAATAAAACTTCCATGATAAAGTTAAGCAGCTGGATCAATTTTTTTCAGTTCAACTTCCTGAAGCTTCCATCTAAAAAGTCACCAGCTGAAGATGGGAAGACAAATTAGTGAGGACATGAAGAATTTAGGGGAAAAAAAAAAGAAACTACAAGTTAGGTTGCAAAAAAACACCCTAGTTTCTTTAAGTGAATATCTTTACAGAAAAGAATCGTAAATGAAGAATAAATGGGAATTTCAGTATGACATGAAGGAAAGAATATTGCAGTGACAGCTCCTACGGTAACGATAGTTCTTGGTCCATCAGAGTTTCTACTCTAAGAAACTTTTTTTAGCTCTCGAATTTTCAGGAGTGTTGCAAAATCTCTTGCTAGAAGGAAATTTGATGTCAGGCAGGTTTCAAAGTTGGGTGGTTTTCTCATTCCCAAAGTTGTTTTAAATTCCTCTGGCCTTTGTTACCGAAGGGAAGAGGACAGGTCCATAATAGTCATGCATCAAACTCAAATGATGCTTCTGCTCTAAGAAACTGCAATTATTCTATGACTGTTTGTGTTAATGATTCTTTGATTAAACAAAAGGCCTAACTTTGTGTTTGTGCAGTATTAAACATTGCCGCTAACCCAGTATATTTTCATATATTTTAAAATCTCTTTTAAAAAGTGTCACACGAAATGCAGTTCTAGTTTTAATTTTAAGAGATGCTCTCAAAAGAGAGGGGTTTTATGTTTAAATTTAAATTTTATTTAAATTAAAACTTAATGCTGTGTCGTGATGGTCTTTTTTTAGACCACTAATACGTGTTTTTTCATCAGGCTTGTTTGGAGCCTTGGAGCATGTTTTCAGTTGTCTGTCATCATTTTGTTTTCTGATTCTGTTGCCTATGTTTCTGCTGTAATGTTCAGCTTCAGCGTTACATAAAAACATTTAAATGAGTTCTTTGGAACTGAAGAGAAGTATTTATTTTCTTAGAAAGCTTTACAGTTTTTTTTTCCTCGTTTTTGTGGGATCCCTATGAATTTGCAAAAGACAATAAATTCAATTTTGGTCTGGCTTTTATGGCCCTTATTGCAGCGGAGGTTCAGGGTGCAATTGCATTATTACCGCGCAAACGCTTCGCAAGAGTCACTTCACATCCGAGGTGCTTGGTCTGTATTAATGTGCGTGTTTTAATGCGCCCGGCTCCTGGGTGTGCTGGCAACCACATCTGCAGGATGGCCACGGAGTTCTACAGCTGCGGGTTGCGATCTGCACAGCTCGGGGGCGGCATCAGAAATAAAATACGTTTTTCATAGAGAGGGTTCGGGGTCATGAAGCGTCAGTGGAAAAAGTCTGAGCCTCTTGTTGGTGATGTGCGAGTTTGAAAGTGAACTTGGAAGAGCTCATCCTTTCTCCTAAGGAATGTATTTGTAATGCTTCCTGTTATTAGGAAGCGTTTTGCTGTTTGAAGTTTGTGTTTTATTGTTGATTTATGCAAACGTGCAGCATCCTGACATATTGTGCTTCTGAGATGGGAGTTCTTACTCTGCTGGTTTGGTTTTCCCGTTTGCTGTTGGTTGTCTCTGTGGTGGTGAAAACACGATGGTAAGATTATTCAAGCAAGTTATGGCTTTGTTTTGTTTCCTTACATTGTCAAGCGGGACAGCGAGCTGTGTGTAATGCGAACAGCTTTTCTCTGATGTGCACGTGGAAATAACTGCAAGATGAATGTGAAAAATTGAATAATCTAAAGTGTCTTCCAGTCTGTGACAGTAAGAAAGTTTCTCTTTTGAGAAAGCAGACTTTAAATTAAGGAAGCTTTTAAGTTAAATTTTGGCTTCCTCATTATTTTGATATAATTGTTATACTCTGAGTATAACCTCTATCTATCTATCTATATGGTTGGAGGGGGGGGATTAGTTGTTGTTTTTGTTTTCTTTTTCCTGTTTGATTTCTGAGCAAAGTTTTTCTGGTGAACAGAGCACAACCAATAGTGATTCACTAGGATGCAAAGAATGTATAGTGGAGAACATAATGTATGTTTAGAGGTGGTTTTGAGCTCAGCACTGAAGGTTCAGCAAGTTTCTCCAGGTGAAAATATTCTTAGTTAACAGTAATATGTGATCGAGTTGTGTTCCTGATTAAAGACTTATTGTTAATTCTCCCAAATGGTCAAAAATGGTAGTTGTTAACTGCAAGTTTTCCCTCTTTTAGATGGTTTCTGCAGGGTCTGCTGAAGTGCAATATTGTGCTGTGGTTCAGTTTTGAAATACATTTGGCTTAAGGATCAAGGTTTAGTTCTTGGTTTCCCATCATGGTAGTTGTGTTCTCCTACCCGCAGTTTCTTGTTCGTTTTACTATCCACATTTTCCTCTGTAACAAAAAAACCCAACCTAATAAAGAAAAATGTATTCCATTGCTGTGTTGCTTCTCATAAAAATAGTTGCTGTCTTCCTTACTTGGAAATGTTATTGCCAAAGGGTGGATAAGATAAAGTTCCCCTCTCTGCACCAGAGCTGCTTCTCTTGTATCATTATCATTTTTGCGGTAAGGTCGGATATTACAGACCACAGTTTGAACAACGTGTGTGTTTTTCCTTTGCGCTCTTTGTATTACTTATTATTCATGTGCTACAGTTTATATTAACTGACATTTCTGTAAGCCTGAGACTGAGAAACGAATTCTCTGGAAGTTGCTGAGAGGCTGTGACTGATGATGCTTTCTGTGTAATTAACGGTCAGCGTGAAATCTCCCGAGATGGGACTTTACTCTTGATGTGCTGCAAGCAGCTGACTCATTAATGCACTCCCATGCAGATAACTTGGGAGGTAGCTGTTCAGAAACCTCCGGAGCAAAAACCAAAATGCATCTGCGCAACGGCCAACAGCAAAATAATGCAACAAATTAAAGCCACCTGGGAGCACAAATTGTGTCTGCACACGGTTTCCAGGATTCCTCGCCCAGCTTTGTCCTTTCTGTTGGTCTCTGCCCTCTGTGCACTGTGTGTCTCTGGGCTCCTCCTCACCGAACAGTCATTTTAATGAGTCTGACGTACCGATCATAAGCACGCAGATAAGATGCTTGTTGTGCGTTTGTTTTGTCCGTTTTCATGTATTCTTTGGCTGTCCCTTCTCCTTCCCTTTGCAACATACGGCCCAGATTATGAGGATCCTGTTAATTGTCTGATACGAGTGTAGGTTGAGATTCTGTTCCCTGTCCCCGCGGTTGAACTCTGAGAGATCTTTGTAAAATGGCCCGTGTCCTCAGCCTGGAGCGAGCACAGCACTGACGCGCGGATGAAACTGCCGAGTCCTAACGAGCGCAAATGCAGTTCTGATCAGGAGAGCCCTTTGGAAAGGTGTATCTGAATTACCCCTGTTTTTACAGAGCTGGGTGTGCGTTGCTGGGTGGGGTTGGAGCGTGCAAAGGTGCACGATTGGTGTCCTGCAGGTGCTGGAGGGTGTTTGGTGCATGGATCACACAGCAGCTGATGCCACAGAAACCCCCTGAAATGCAAAGTGCTTGGGTGTCTGGTTCTTAGCACTGCTTTTCCCTACGAATCTGTTCCTGTTGGAGCATCCCTTGATAATATGGAGATAGAGGTTGTGCTTCCAGCAGTTGTTTCCTGTGCGGGGAAGGGGCTGTCTTGTCTTTGAGCATCGTTGCTCTATGGAAAGGACAACAGGACATCCCTGTCAGAAGAGCGAAGAGACGTGAATCCGTGTTTGTGAGGAATCTGTTACTACAATCATGTGCATCACAAAAAAAAAAAAAAAATCCATATATCAAATATCTGCACAATGCACTCTGCAGAGAGCATGACAGCAAAATGGAGAAATCTGCCCTGGTAGTTCTATTTTTCTGGGAAATTTCCTTGGTGATAATTGTGCTCATCAAAACTGGAACGTAATTAAATCTTATCTTGCAGCAAAAGCGTTTTTTCTTGTGTTACATTTCAACTTCACCCTTCTCACGCTTGTAGCGTGTTAAGTTTTGTTTACTTGACTCAGTTGGATACCCCAGCAGGTGTTCCAGTTAAAAGAAACGGCCTGTTCCAGTGCCCTGGATGTGATTCTGTGGAGCTCTTCAGCTTCTAATTAAACATGTGGGAGTGGGGCTCGTTCCGAGCTGACAGATAAACCAGTTTGAGTCCTGGGCAAGAGAAAGTTTGGCATATTCTTCATTCTGCCCTCCGCTTTGGTGTAATACTGCGCATCAGCTGCTGATTCGCAGCCACATATGGTGTTAATTTTATACAAGGTTTCTGTGGATGTGACTTGTGCCATGAGCAGGATTTAATGAAATGCTGGGAAGAAAGTTGCAGAAGGATGAAGAAAACGGATTTCCCCGTTGGGATGCATTGATAATTATTTCTTTGATGTTTGTTTTTGTGGGTTGTTTCTCTTTAGGGTGAAAGGTAAAAAATAATAAGTTATTTAATATATACTTAGGGCTCAGTTTCTCAGCTTTTACATCTGCAGCAGAAAGCATGGAAGTCTAAGAGCGAAGGACTCCCTTGTGTATAATTAATAACAGAAACTGCCCTTTAAGTGTTTTTGAATTCTTGTAGACACTGAACGTGATAATTCGAACTGATTCCACAGTGCTTGTTGGAGATGTGTAGGGGCTGGAAGTGCTTGGGAGTTGGTTATCAGCAGTTAATTTTTCAATCGCAGCTATTTATGAAGACTGCCTTCCATGAAAGTGATTCATAACCATTGCCTTGCGAGTCAGGCGACCGAACACGGGTGTTTCTGTGGATTTCGGTGTCGTTTACGTTGATCTCTTAATTATCATTTGATTTACGTGAGGTTTTTTGGTTCCTTTCTGCAGTTATACAGCTTAGACTGTAAGGTACTGCAGACACATGTGCTTTTTTTTTTTCAGAGTATCTTCTAGTGTCTTCATGTAGGTTTTCAAATCACATTTTTGTCTTTATTAATTAAAATCTTTTCATCAAATGAGCTTTATTAGAAGTCTGGAATATGTCCCTATAAATGTTGCAGCCATTTCCCCTTTTTTTACTTTACCTTCAATCAAAAGAAGCTTATAAATCTATTAATATTGTATATGTTGCAAGTATTTGCATATAGATAAATGAAGCTTGAAATTCCATTTGGAAGTTACAATTTTTATTCTGGAGCGAAACTTTGAAGATTGCGTTTCTGATAATTAGATATTTTTCCCTCCAAATGATCGTTAAAATAGCGCAGTGAATACTGGTACCAATTTAATTAACCGTTTTCAAATTTTTAATCTACAAGAATCAGGTGTTTAGAAACTGGAGTTCTATGTGCTTGGGTTTCAAACCCACTAATAATGTACATCACTGTGTGTCCTTAGTACATGTTAGAAAAAGATAAGTAGTGACTCAAAGAAGTGAATCGGGCACTATCCTTCCTTATTTTACTATTAACCTTGGGAAAAGGACATACTACGAGGTACAGGCTGAAGACGGGAATTCTTATGTCAAAGAGTGTTGAACTTTGTTCTCAGTGTGACTCTCTTTCCAAGGCACAGACATTTCACTCTTCACGTTCATTTAAAATTAATAGCGTTTTTAACTTCTCTGGAATGTACTAAATGTGTTGTTTTAGTTCCTCAATAAACAAAAGATTATTCAAGTGTGAGGATGAGTTGGAAGAATAGTTTATCTGCTTTCAACTTCTAGTCTGTGTTGGGTTCGTATTTTGTTTTTTAGTCACCAGGGCATGGGCCAGAATCCACTTGGAAGCATTCATGTGTTCTATAAACTGGTCACTGAGTGCCAAACGATCCCCCTCACCATTAATTGCTCCTGTTGTTGAATTACGGCTGCGGTGTTGTGTTTGTGCGAGAATCGGCACCTGGTGCCTGTTCCCCGGTACCTGGACTGGTTTTCCATCTTTTGCACACACGCTTTGAGGCACGGAGACCTGGTGTGCGTCTGGAGATGATGGGATCCTGCGAGGTGGTGACAGGTTCTGGGCAGCTCCAGTTTTCTCCCGTTCCAGAGTTTTAGAAAATAAATGGATTTCGACCTAACAATTCCCCGAATTTGTTTGACTCGGAGAAATTGTTAAATAATCGCGTTACAATAAATACAGAAATAGACTAATGCAACAGAATTGACTACAAGGAGATAGATATATATATATTTTCAAGTTTTTCCACCATGGCAGGTTAGTTCGTTGAATTTGTGACGTGCTCTAAAATTAGTCAGATTTTGGATTGCTCTTACCTTGTTTGCTGACTTTTGCTTTAAATGAATTGAATTTGAGAGCATTCCAAGTATGTCAGTTTTATATCTTCCTTTCTTGTCATCAGCTTTTGCAGATTACATCTGTTGGCTACATTGTTATAAGATGGAACTCCTCTGTTAATGCGAGCGGATGCAAACGCAGTAG
Source organism: Pampusana beccarii (assembly GCA_013399365.1). Taxonomy (NCBI): domain Eukaryota; kingdom Metazoa; phylum Chordata; class Aves; order Columbiformes; family Columbidae; genus Pampusana; species Pampusana beccarii. The sequence continues at coordinate 1,198,270 of VWYH01010053.1, forward strand.
AAAGCAATAGGTACGCTCCCGTGCGGGGATGTTTTTCAGTTCTTCAGTGTGCACGTAGGCCCCTTGAGATGAATGTTGCAAGGCTACAGGAAGGAGAAAAATATAATTTTGCTTATATTCTGTTTCAAATATTTCGATGCCTGGATGTTGCTCGGAACTCTTTTTGGTGTTACTGGGAGATGCTCAGGTGTGAGCTTTTAAAACGCAGCAAAGGCTGAGTAAATCTGGTTGTGACGCTGACGCCCGCCCTTGTCGACGCATGTGTAGAAGTCAGCAAGGCTTATTTCTAAGATTTCTGCAAAACTGAAGCCTTGTCTCAGCCTCCTGATGCTGCATAATGGGGAAAGGTTTAGTTGTCATGTTTGTATAAAGTTCTGTTCATTTCATTAAACTTGAGCTTGCGCTTCTTTGAACTCTTTGCAAAAGCAGAATTACGTCGGATATTATTAAACCCCGTGCAAGATGACCAGGTGTAATTTTCATTTTAGAATATAAATACATTATATTACAAATATTTAAGGCTTGTATTTCTACAGCGAGGGTGACAGCAAATGTTTTTACATAGTTTCTATGGGTCTGTTGTCGAGTATCCCAAAGACAACAGGGTCCGTTGGTTTCGGGGTGCTCCTGGAAGTCCATAAAACGGGACATCCCCAGAAGCCTTGAACTGCTTCGGTATCTGGGTCAGATCTAACGGAGCAGACGTGCTTGACTTTGACTTTTTGCTCAATGTGCCTTGTTCTAGCACATGTTACTTTTTTATGACTAGAATAGAAAATGTTAAAAGAACACTGTAAAATATTTAATAATAGAGCCGTTCCTGTATTGGGAAGAGGGAGGGCAAACCTTTGTCACCATCGCATCCCTTTCCTGGGTTCTGTAGAAGGTCTTTGACTTCAGATTCTTTTGTTTCATGCCTTAAACTCCTCTTTGGGTCTGTGGTGTTGTGAATATTTATAGTCATAGGCTGTAACTGCAGGCCCAGTTTTAAACAACCCAGTTGCTGTAATGGGCATATAAAGTCCCAAGGCTTTTTACTGCTACTGTCATCTTAAGTGCTTTTGAATCCTGATAAGAGAACAATGAAATGTGGGTGGTTACGTTAATGTGACTGACAGTGACTGAGGCTTCACGTTAGCAGGAACCGAGCGAACAAATTCATTGATGCAAGGCCATGAATTTGTGGACACCTCAGTCTTGGAGTATTGATTGTTTAAGTAAATGTGCAGCTGAAGATTGTTGAAGGGAATAAAAGGCTTTGTCGTATACCATTAATGCATTAGGGAGGTCTAACTGGGTTTGTGCGGGTTTCTCTAAACAAGCCTTCTGAAAAAAAAACTGATGAACATGCTCAGTAAATTTTCATGAAGTCCTAAACACTATCCATGGAGCTCATTTTGTAATTTAAATCAGTACGTTAGAAAGCGTACCAATTGTAGAACTTACTGCAGAATTAAATTTTTAATACATCTTGCTCCTTCTTGGTTTTTATTCAACTTATGCAAATATTGACCTTTGAATTCTTCCCATTGCCTGTGTTTGATTGAGCCTCTCTTTGAAGGGGGGGTGGTGTGTGTGGTATCATCTTTAAGCTTTTGTTGTAATAATTAAAAGGGCAGTGTCAGACACGTGGATCGTTTGACATTTAACATGGCAAAATGAAAGGGAAATTGGTGACAAAATCAGTGGGGTTAATTTTAGAACCACCAAGTGTGAAGCGTAGGGAATGGGAAGGGGGCTGGCCAGCAGGGACCATAACCCGTGTCCTTCCTGAGCTTCCAGAACACAGTCCAGGCCAGTTCTGCGTTCAAGGACATTCTTTGTAAGGCTGTAGGGTTGTATTAATGTGCAGCTAATAAACGTTCTTAATGTTTTAAAGCCTGGATTTTGCAAGCTGCTTTGTATGAATGGATCAGGATCGCGGTCGGTGCGCGTCTGTTATTGTTGTTCTACATGGAACAACAGTTGGGATCTGACCTTAGTCTGTGGTTAATAGGGTAGGCTTTAATACATATTTTTATTTGCAGTGCAGAGATCCTCTGAATAATGGAAGCCTCATAATTTGCAGAATTCAGCATTAATATTTAGTGAAGTGAGATACCCTTGATACAAAAGGATTAGTAACCTGGCGAGGCACTGGGTGTGCTGAGATGTGCACATATTGTGCTGTCACTTTCCATATGGTTTTTTTTTTTTGAAGCGGAAATTATTTGCTTGAGCTTAGTATTGAAATTTCAATTTAATAGCATGGTGATATCTCTTAGAATTTTACATAAAAATATTGTAATATAAATAGTTGATATAATTTAGATTGTGCTAGTTATGGCTGTAGGTAAGGACAGAGCTATAAATGCCATCTGAAGCAATCACTGGATATAATATATACCTCATGCAAAAAAAAAATGTATGCACATCTCTCCTAATAGTAATTAAGAAGCGGTAGTGAGAAAATGCAACCCTTACTTTCTAGCAGACTTGTAGAATGGCTTCATCCCCATGCATGTATAATACATAGATACACTGTTGGAAATAATTTGATTTTTCCTTTTTGTGGCATATATTGGAAAAATGGAACCCTTAATTCTAGCTCTCATTGCCTGGGCAAATTATTTATCCCTAGGTTGAAGCTTAAAAGCAGAATAATTTATTCTTCTATGGTATCTCTGCAGTTAGAAATTCATTCTGCCCTGCTGGTGCGATGCAGGGTAACAGATGCAATCTTTGGATCAACCAGCCACAGCTTTTGTGTTAACCAGTCGTCAGCAAATACCACCAAATTACTGGAGTACAAAACACATCTGTTGGAAATCTGTTTGCGTCTTTTGTGAAATAGGGCGGGGAAAGCGTTGCTTGCATGAGGACTGGGGTGGAGCCAGCTGTGCGGAGCAGCGAGCTCTGCTCAGGGCGCCGAGCAGACCTCGTCCCCCTTGGGTTCGTGTGGCTCCGCTCCAGCTGGTTTGGTTCTCCGGCTGTTGCACAAGTGAATTCTGTAGTTTATTTGCGTGTTCTGCCCGTGTGAAATCCGCCTGTGTGCACCTCAGCGGGCAGTCGCCTAAATGCACGTGTGGCTTTGCGAGAGTTAAAGCTAACAGGTTTTTGTTGCTTATGATTTCAGATTTGGCCTCCAGCGGATGTGTTGCCTCCTTGTTTTTGAAGGAATGCTGCCTTAATTTCTGCATTCCAAAGGAAAGCATTAATACTGTGAATCAACCCTTTAACATTTGCTTAGCTCTCAACTTTGATATTTTATTAATTTGTTCTAATGGCATAATCCGTGTTGCCATGAGGATGCTTTTCAAGGCCACATGTCTGCTCTTAGAAATTGATGTCCTGCTGCGTTTTGTAACAGCGTGTCCTAATTCTGAAGTTGCCGATTATGTATCCCTGATAAAAGTGCTCCAGCCTTTTCCCTTCCCCGTCTCCCCCTCTCTCTGCACAAAGTGCCATGAGCCCCACGGACCTGTTGTTAAATGCGATGGCAATTACCGCACCAGAACCTTGCGAAGCGTTGATGTGGCACTCGGAGTGGAAGCCCTGAAGGAAGATAATGAGTTCTGTATTACTTGGTAACACAGGATAAAACATCACTTTCTTTCAGCGCTCTTGGTAATGAGTCCTTCAAAAATTTCAGGCTGAAAATAGAAAAATCTTTTTGCTAATGCAGCTTTTGGAGCTTGGTTGTAGGAGAGGTAGAACACGGGTTATTATGGAGCACGTGTAGTATCTGCATAATAGTTCTAAAATTAGTGCTGGATTTAAAATGTGAATTGCTTTCAAGTTGAGTTGGGATGTCGAAACCTCTCTCTTTATATCTTCGTGGTTAAGTTGTCTCGTGAGACCAGTTCACACAAAGGTTCTATTGAACAATTTATAATGTCAGAGTTTTCTCGGCTTCGAAGCAGCTGTGTCCGAAGTGGGGTTTGTGTTGATGGGAAACTCTGCGCTTCCTCCAGAAGAACGCACTGAACTGGTGTGTTGGGTTTTTTTAAATTGCGCCTGTTTCTCCAGATTAGTTGTATGAGAAGAGCCGTTTGGGAAGGTGGTGCTTTATTTTAGGGTTAAAAAAATCTGCATGCTGTCTCCTGAGAAAACACCGAGATCTCTGATAATGCAAATTTTACTTACGGGTTATTGATACGTTTAAAAGGCAGAAAGTTATCAGAGATCCACACGTTCTAGCTTTGCTGCCTACCTGTGTATGCATACCCTTCGGCTTTCTTTTCGCACGTGGTCTTGCAGATCATAACATGCTTATGGGACTTGGAACTAAAGATATCCATTTTGGTTTTTTTTCCCTAAACGTTGTCTTTACACAGTCACACTCTGCTTTTCCACCATTGACTTAAGGCTCTCCAAAATACTAAAAATGTAATTGCATTGAGTCTCCTTTGTGTGTTAGACTCCTATTGTCTCCACCTGGAAACCAGTGACATTTAGCAGTGCTTAGATTACACAGCTTGTATCAGAATAGAGGACAGGAGATAAATATGTAAGACAGGACTATTTTTTCCCTTATTGTTTTCCGTCGTTGCTGTACAGAGCCTTGTGCAGAGATGTGCTGGTGCTGTACAGGAGTCCTTGTCCTCAGGAGCGTGCGGATGGAGGGGCTGGGTCGGGAGCAGAGCAGTTCGAGCGGCCATCGCGCTCCGTGCTCTCCAGCAGAGCTGCTCCCGGCTTTGCCCTCGCGCTTTATTCTGCACAATGAGGGGCGGCCTTGCTTTGGCTGGGGGGAATCTGTGGTTTTTCAAGCAGAATATTATAGAGCGGGTCGCTGTCTAGAAGCAGAGTCACTTAACTTGGCCTTCCATGGGGAATTATTTTTATAACTTGTTATACGTGATGAATGAGCTACGTTATCTCACCCTTCTGTTGAGGTTCCTGGTGGGGATGTGTATTCTCTCCTAAAACTCCTTTGCTTTCTGTAAGACGCTACGTGACTCGAGGGTTGTTTAAATGAGAACAAATGCGTAAGGGATACCTTTCTCAATGGCTGCTTGCTCCCGAGTAATCTGTTCCTAAGATCATCCACTTAGCTGGCATTAATTCAGTGCGGTGATGAGTTTCTGTAAATTGCAACAACCCTGCCCATGCCAGACCCAAGCTTGTCGCTACTTCAGTGTTGCCGTTTTATCACTCGCTTGACAGGTGTGAATTTAAATCGGATTTCAGACTTTAAAGATTTTATGTATTTAGGTTGGAAAGTCAGTGTACTGCTTCCTCTGTTTCAGTCCATTGCAGGGTTTAACTTGGGAAATCTGCAAGTCTGAGGTTTCTTTTGCAAATTTTTATGGATACCGATAGTGTCTATGAGCCAGACTTTGTTAAATCAGTGTTTGCAGTGAAAGGTTATGTGTCAGGGCTGAAGAGGTGAACCTGTGTTAAGGTTAGAGTGTGCTTTGTACTGTATTTCTGAAATTTAGCATCCTCCTTCTAGCCCCTGGCACTGGGTTTGGGTCATGATTAACACAGCAAAATTTTATCCAACAGAATCTTGTTATCATCACCGGATACTGTTTATGGAGAAGAAACGTTTTAAAAGCTTGTTGCAGATGGTGTTCCATCTTTAAAGATAATAAGATTAAAATGTGTGACGAGCAAAAATAGGATGGTGGTGGGATACTGTCATAACCTTTGTTGAATAGACAATGATGCAGTAAATTGATGTCTTAGCGATTTTGATTCTGGTGGAAACTTGGTACAGCTGTGTCTTAAAAAGCCTGGAAAAACTATTTATAGTAACTAATTTCTGCAGATAGCAACAAATTCAGCACGCTATCACCATCCTTGGGATGTTTCCTTATTTGAAGCTGATGGAATGAAACAGAGATGTCTTAAACCTACCTATAAACCTCCTCGGTTCCAGAAGTATTTGCTCTTATTGACACCGCGTCTCTCGTCCTGGAACACCCGTTTCGTCTTCAGCTCTTCCCTTGCCCTCAGTTTGAGGCAGGTTCTGTCTAGTTTAGCAGCTCTGGGGCTGGAGGGCGGGCGCAGGGTGGGTTTGGAGGCGGCAGACGCTGCCATTGCAGCTGGGCCGTGCTGGGGCCGCATTCAGCCCGAGCTTGTCCTGCCCTTCCCACGTGGTCCCACTGAAACTCCTGTGGGCCAGTTCTCCTCTCTCCCGCCCTGCGAGGGATCTGTGCCTGGCGGGAGTTGACCTGCCCTGGATTTAGGCAGTCACCTTAATTTTTCATGTGAAAACATAGAAGGAAAAGAACAGAAAGCAGAGAGTTCTGGAGCGCACGGACAGCTGGGTTTGCGCTTTGCTGCAGGTCTGCTGTGTTTTTAGAACGCCGTGAATGTCAGACTTGGAGGAGGAACGTGTTCCAAGAAACTAAAGCTTTCCCGGGATGTTGTGAGAGGTGTATGTGAAAAATTTCAGGTTTATATTGCACCACTTTTTCACTATTCGGATTTTATTTTAAATGGAATATTTCCTTCATGTTGAGTCATTAGGAAGACCTTTATTTTTTTTGGTTACTCATATTTTATTATTAGTAAGTGAAAAGTAGTCTGTGCTATTTAATTTCACTAAAGCCTTGTATGATAGTACTTGGATCAAAAATGCAATTAGTAAATGGCAGGATCTTTTGGCTTCTATTATTTTGCTTTGCCACTAGCAGTCATTTTAGCACACACAAGGAATATTTTAGAAATGTATTCTGAAGCAATTTTTAATTCTTTAAATGCTAAATGTAGTCATTAAATATTATAATTAGTAATCAATTTATAATGAAATTCCCTGTGATCTCCATCTTTTTCCTTCCTTTACCGTCAGTTTCATTTTCTTTTATTACTCTCAAGAAATCACACTCTGATCCCCAACAGTCAGCTGGTCGGGGCTAAAAATAACATAGGAACCCCTACCCTGTACATTGTGACATTGCAGGCTTTTATTTACGGCTGTATTAAAAGGAAGAGGAACTTTTATGATGTGTGACGTAGGAAAACTCTGTCACTCTTCATGGGGCATTTAATGTGTTGGGGCAGGGTTCAGGTTTAACGTACTCAACAGAATTACGTGTTGTGGCGTTTATCAGAGGAAGGGGTTCTGTGAGCAGCCTGTGCAGCTCGGTTGCTGGATGTGGAGGATACAGCTGAAACACTTCACAGCAATAGCAGATGACGCCCCAAATTTAGGGATCCCTTCGAGCCCTGCTGACGAAACGCTGCGATATTATCTCTGTTGCGCTGGGAGAGGCGCCCGTGTGGACGCGCAGCGTTTCCCGCAGGGATCGCGGCGAAGGTTTGACCTTCTCAGCGGTGCTGGTGTCAGTATCGGCGCGGCGGGCTGCGGATCCTGCTCGGGAGCTTGGGACAGCCCAGCAGCGCCGGACCTTGTGCCCTGGGTGGCTCTGCCCGGGGTCCCCGAATGTGCCCGGGGTCCCCGAATGTGCCCGGGGTCCCCGAATGTGCCCGGGCTCTGTCATACCCAGGTCAGTTCTTAGCACTGCTTATGGCAGTTTGAGCAGCGTTGCCCCCAGCCTTCAGTTGCTTTGCTTTTAATTCCTTTAAAATATGGGCAAAAGTCAGAAAAATGAGAACGATGCTTACCGCATCTATTTTGTTTCTCTTATTTAAATAAAATCCTCCAAGCACTAGGGAAGGGACACTTCCGAGCCATGCCATTTTCAGCTTGTAAGGAGAATTTCTCACTTTTCCTCGCAGAGCACCTCTGCCAAGGGGAACGTACTTCGTGTTCTGAGTGGTGAGACTTTGAATATCTTGCGTAGGAAGATCTGGAGCAAACCACCCCACCTCCCCAGACATTCATTATTACTATTTAGAAATCATTAACTAAGGAGTGTTGCTGCCGCCAGCCTCGTGTTGGTACCAGATAAGCGTCCTTGGGACGTGGAATGTTTGCTTCTGCGCGGAGTTCCGAGTGATCCTTACCTGTGTGTGTCGTCTCGTGCTTCCTCCTCGTTAAAGATGCCAATGGACTATTTACAGGGTTAAGTGTTCCATTTATGAAATGAAAAACATGATATAAACCACCGTATTTCACTCCTGTTAACGCTCTCAGAGGTATTGGTTGTTGGAAATCATTGAATATTGGGCTGAACTATGTGTTCTCTACAATATTTTGTTTGAAATCTACCACTTGTTTGGGTTTTTTTTTCCCCATGTAAATGTTTTCCTTTCTTACCTTTTTGTCAGTTACTCCGTAAGTTGTTTATGTCAGGAATAGTATGACAACTAAAGATTTCTTATCCTGAGTTTCATAGTGATGATAATAAGAACTATACATCGAGACTTGCTTTTTATTGACCAGATATAGAAAAAAAAAATTGCTTACCAAAAAGTCAAAAGAATCATTTTAAGAAATGGAGAGAAATGCAGTGCTTATACACTGGTGTGAATGAAGCAAATAGGCTTTTATTTCTGAATTATCATCACTCTGTTTGTGAAGAGTTCCCAAGGTCCGTTCCCGCTGGGATTGATTTTTCTGGTGTCTTAGTCATGTACGGAAACTGAGGGGCAAGGTACTTAAATTCCTAACTAAGTGTTGTTGGAGCTCACTTTGTCTTCAAAATGTCTCAGAAATTTGCTATAGAATTCAAATTTTTACTAGGTAGTAATTTATATTTAGGTAGAATATTTCACAGCTGAAGTTTTTATTCTGTGCCCAAATCTAGAGAATGAACCGATCAGTTGCCTTTAAAGTTAAATCGTTAAACGGTGCCCTGTCATCTCTCCTCTTTTTTTTGTAATTTTTCAGTTTATTTATATGCAGGTTATTGTGCAATTATAACACGTGAGACTGAAATAACATTCCTTTGAAATCGTGATGGAATCAAACTTGAGTCACATTCGAAGAAACACATTTCCCCCCCAAAACTGTAGTTTTTAAAATTGTGAAATTTATCGATTTATTTATTGATTCCTTGTTTTAATTTCAAATAACATGGAAGCCTTAAAAATGTTTAGAAGCGAAGATTTCCTTTGTCTTAGATTTTGTTGATGAGCCACTGGTTTTGACCCTGTGATACATTTGTGTGTATATATATATATATATATATATATAAAAAATGGTTGAATATAGATATATTTATGTTTATATAAAAATGTATTATTAGTTATAACTGTAACTTCTCCTCCTCTTTGATGCACTTGCCGGGTGGCCTACAAGTGGTACATTTCACAATTTAAATACAGTAAATGTTTCATGTACTTTGTTTTCAACCTGTTCATTTTCCCACAGAATTAAGTAGTCTTTCAACTCCTCTATAAAAGAAGATTTTATTCTTGCTAAGAATAGCTGTGGTGCTCATCCCCTTGCCTGTTTTGTTGAGTATTGGGTATCTCTCTTGGCTGTTCTGTGTGACGCTTATTTTTAGGGCCTCTATTAATATCTTTATATGATGTAAGAAGACTAAGGCAGCATTAAATGGGAAACTTAATTATTGTCTTTGTAGTTTTCTCTGTGAAATGTGAGTGGAAATCCATGCCAGTGTTTAACAGAGGAAGTTTTAAACGGGCGAAAGTGAGGGATGTGGAACTGAAGGATGTGACAGCGGGTTTGGTATTTAAAACAACATGAATTTGAATGAGGGGAAGGTGTCTGTGTTTGCAACCACTTCCATTATGTGTGTATTTTGCAGTAATCCATCATTTATTTACGAACCTACATGGTCAAAGTAATAGTTGCTTCAGCCAACAAATGTTGATTAACTAAACACCCTAAAGGGAGGGGTTGCCAACCAAATCCTCTGTATAATGCTCTCTACATAAAGGTTCTTGTAACTATGGTTATTCTGAGCCGTGTGTCTCCCTGACAGGGCTGCAAAACCTTCAGTCTCTCAGATGATGTGCTCTAGATTTTTCACCAGGTTCTGCCATCCTAAAAAAAAAAAAAGAAAAAAATCTAATTATTTGAAAAGAAAGATCTGAAAGTACCATTTTTTCTTTTCAGCAACAATTTGGGCTATAAACTACCTTTCTGATAGTACCACCGCTTTTACCCCACACTGCTTGTTTACTGCTTGTGTTATTGTCGTGTTCTGGAATTGTTGGAATTCGTTGACAGATACTGGAGATATATTTCCTTGAGTACTTGAAAAATAGCATTGTATATTTAAGATACAGTCTGTTATTTCCGCACTGATGTGCTTTTTGTTGCTATCATGTACTTTTTTCTTTTTCACTTACAATGCGTTCTCATCTCAGGAATACTTACACCGCTTGTGACAGTGATCTCGTGTTAATCTGAGGACAAATGAGTGTATATTTGTGGTTAGGTTTCAATGGAACTTGCAGATGTTGTGAGTGTTGGAAGGCGGTTGTCCTGGGCCAGCTTTCCGCAGAGATTAACAGCCCAAGAAACGGTGATTTTAATGTGACCTTCTGAAAAGCATCGTGTCCTGCTTCTCAGCAGGAGCAAGGAGCTGGATTCAATTACCCTTGGAGGTTCTTTTCAGTCTTCTGTTCCTAATTAAGTAGGATTTCGCTATATTCAGCTAAGAAGTTTTTATTGAGCTAGTAGGTGCTGATAATATGAGATAGAAAGAAATAATTGAAACTAAAATCCTATTACTATAATGTATAGAAGCTGCTATATTAGTGGAAATATAAAAATACGATGATTTGAAGACTCAAGTATGAGTAAAAAGGCTCTAAGAATTTTACCAAATTTTGTGGGGTGGTGGTTTTTTGTTCCCTCGCAGGCTGTCACTGGGTCACAATCTGTTTGGGACGTCGCTCTTTGTTGTTTGTTTGGTTGGGTTTTTTTTTTAATATGATGCATTTCAGTAATCTTCTTGTAATCCCGTGATAAACTGCTTAGTTTTAATGGAGAATGTTAGATGGTATTCGTAAAATAGTTGGCCCCCGTGACACGGGTTTCATTTCCCGACGCGTTTTCAAAGGCTCTGCCCGTACCAGCTGTGGCATTGACCTGACCAACCTCTTTTTGAGAAAGGAGCTACGTCCTGGATTAAATTCTTAAAATCAGGCCGTTAGGAACAAGACCAGACAATCTGCGTGACTTAGGAAGGCTTACTGCCTTTATGTATGTTCTGGTTTGTGATGAACCTTTCTTATTTATGTCACTTTATTTTTTCTTTCATTGTTGTCGTGCTGTGTAGATGTTTTCCAGAGCAATGGCACTGGTTTTCATTTAACAGTCTTGTAGGCAGGTGAAAGCTGCATGTATTTGTCTCCTGACTGATTTATTTTGGGTCTTCTAAGGAAAATAAGTACCTTTCTTAAATTGTAGAGGGACAATTTTGAGCATGAATGTGTTTCATGAACTTGTCAAAACCACGTACAGAGATGTTGAAAGTCCATATTTGAAGCTATTTCATGTTCATTAGAATACAGCGTGCTCCTTAATTAGGCTTTGATGTTTTCTTGCTGATTTTTTTTTCAGCCCTTTCATATTCTTATACCAATTAGACCTAAACTGAGTCCATCCCATAGGTGTGCAGAAGGGAGTGCTCCCATTCCTCATTGCTCGATGTGCGGGGAGGGAGGAGCGTGGTTGTCTAAAGACTCGCTTATTTGTGCAAAAACCACAGATAGGATTTAAACAGTTTGCTAGAGTGGTTTTCTAATTTTTTTAACCCGCAATCTTATTTCCTCTGTGAGTTGTTTCAAGGAATATATATGTATAATTTATTTTTTTTTTTAAGAGCTCTGCATTTAGAGATGCAGACACTTCCATCCATTGGACACATTAGAGATGCAGTAGCAAGACTCTAGGCCATTTTTTTAAAATGCGGTATTTGAAAAAGAATTGCCCTGCATCTCCTGCACTGAATTCAAGGCCTCAGGAAGCGTTGACTGTATTACCTTGGTAGAGCCTGTTTTCCTAGTCCAAGTTCATAAATTGCAGACCCGGTGCAGTTCCCTTCAGGCAAGCTGTTGTGTTTTACTTACCTGCACTAGAGGTGTCTGAAAATAATACAGAGCTTGGTGGTCATTTGTAGGAAAACTGCAGCATCACTTGCGATAAAGCTTCTCGGGTTCTCCGTTGTACAAGCGGGCTTGAATACTTGTGGTGTATTTAAGGTATTTCAGAGAAACTCAACCAGTGTGAGGATTCAACCCTCATTACGGTGTTAAACCATCGCCTTCGGCAGCAGAGGTGGTTTGATTCACCGGTTGACCTAATCTCAGGTTTATAAGGCAAGTGAGTGAAGTCCTGGAGAATCTCGGGCTTTGTGTGTCGTTGGTGTCGGGGTGTTTTGGGGACTCGGGGGTTTGGTGAGCAGTTTACCCGTGTCACAAACCGCGTTCCCAGGGCGAGCGGTGTCGGTGGCACCGTGTACGAACGGATCGCCAGCTAAAAATCCATTCTAATTTCAGGCTCCATTAGGGACACAGAGAGAAATCATTATTTGTTAAACAGAAAATAAGGACCGAAACGTTTCGAACCGGTTGTGTTTCAAACCTGAAAGTCAGTGTAATAGAATAAAAACATGTTGATCGATCTTTTTTTTTTAAAAATTTTGTTTTCTTTCATTATCTCTTTAGCTGTTTGAAAAATGGCCTGGGAGAAACTGGTAGACTGACTTTAAAATAAGAAAATGTAGCTAAAGACTGCAACGTGAGATAAGGGGCGTCAGGAGCGTGGATTCGTTTCCTTGCTCAAGCCACGAACACAGTTGTGTAATCAATTGCATTTGAAGCTTGAAATAATTTGTAATCATCAACTAGTCAGAAAAGTTTAGGCGATCAAAAAGAGTTCTTAAAGTTTTTAGTGTTCTGCAATCATTTTTTCCTTGGCTAATTGCAGAGGTGTATTCTCTAATTGTTAAGGACTGCATTGAGCTGCAGTCATTTAAATGTGTCCGAAGGCGTATTTTGCTCAGGTTCCTTTGTAGCAGTTATCACAATCAATTGTGGCAGCATTATCGCTCTTCATATGTATTAATTTTCCTGGGTATAGTGTTTATAGCAGAACTAAGACCTTTCTTTGAAGACATAGGCACAGGAAGCTGGAAACAGGAGGATGCTCTGCTGTACTTACTTTTAATTGCAAGCAGTTTTTGCATTTGTTTTAAAAGAAAATAGTTGTCGTCTTTTTATGTAGTTGTGTTGTCAAGAATATGGTGTATCCCCTTGTGGGTGTGGCAGGCAGTCTTATTTTCTTACGAATGTTTTGTAGTTTGTTATGCTTGACTTACAACTGTATATATTTGCATCTGCTAATATCTCCTAAGTGTAGTATAGTGGGTTTTGGTGGTGGGAAGCATGGATAAAACCAAACAAGGCGATTATTTCTGCTGCTTGCAGCCTTTGGAAACGACATCGGGCCGTTCTGTGCTTGGCTGGAAAGCCGGTAATATGGAAATAACAGGTAATGGCACTTTTTATGTATGGGAGTTGTAGCGTATAGAAATCTACATGGAACAAGAGTAAATCCTTCAGTTGACTGTTGCCATGCAGTTGATGTTGCACGTTGGCCTTCAGTTAAGTTTTTATCGGCGTTCATTAACGAAATACCGTTTTGAATTGTGTGGAGCAGCGCGGTTGTGCTCTGGGGTATTTCTACCTTCAAGTTTTGGCAGTTCTTGCAAGTGCGGAGCGTGTGATGGTTTAGAGCAGCTTATGGGTTTAGAGCAGCTTAAGCCTCTGGCTTATGGGTGACATGCTACCCTACTGTTCGCTGACAATAGCCATGAAAACGTTAAAACTGAGGCCGGTAATGAGGACAAAAGGCGGCATTCTCATGTCAGTCGGTAAGCAGCTCCTTGCTGGTGCTCTGACCCGTCTGCTCGGTGCAGGGGTCCGTGTGTATCGTTTCTGGGGCTAAAATCAACCACAGCAATACCCGCTCTTCACATCCAATCGCTCACTTTTTTCCTGACATTTTCAGATGTTTTATGACACTATTGGCAGTGCTAGTACGTGCTGGTGATGTTTAATAGTAAGTACATAAAAAAGGGAGCTGGTGAATGACCTAAGATTACAACTGAACTGTATTATTGTGCTATTACCATCTTCTCTAATTAGTAGATAAGCAAGTAGTACAGGCAACACTGTCAGCAGAAGCTCAAGATTAAGCTTCTATCTACCTCCTGGTCTTTGTGAATATCAGTCAACTGTGAAGTTGCAGTGGGCGGTAATGAAAGTAGACCGTGACATTTCTTTCCTTTCCCCAACTAATAACCTGACCTTTTGAATCACACTGTGTTAAAGCTGCAGAGTATTTTGAGAGGAAACTGTTTCCCCCCCTCCACACCTCTCACTTTTCCATGAAACTGTGACGTGGAATAGAAACACCGAATAAATGGAAGGGACCTCTGGAAGTCATTTAATGTGGCTCAGAGCTGAGCCAACCTTGAACTTGGCTTAGCTTTGAGGTTTAGTCGCTTTGCTCAAGGCTGTAGCTGCTTGGAGTTGAAATATCCCCAAGGATGGAGATTTCTCAGCCTCTCTGGGCGGCAAAGCATCGCTGTTCTGGTGTTCGATCACCTTCAGCGGGGAAATACTCCTTTCAATACCCCGTTGGGACGTCCCTTGTTGTGACAGCGCTGGCCCAGTCTGATCCTCCTGCTTCTCGTTCGACAAAACCGGGTGTAAGAAAACTGCTAAGAACAGTCAGCATTCTTATAAAGCTGTCGAACTCCTGATCCATCTTGAGGATTTCATTATCTGAAAACTATAGGCAAAATATTTCATAAATCTGTGCTCTTTCTGTTTTATATCCCTGAAGAAGTGTGGTTTGTTGCTGTTATTGCTGAGGGGTTTTTTGCTTGGTTGGTTGTGGTTTTTTTACATTAGCTATCATTGTTTTCTGTGGAGTTGAACAGAAAATATTGTAACGGGTATACCGAGGTAGGCTGGAGATTTAGGTTGCTGTTTCATTAGAAATGCTGCCTAAGCTCCGTAAGCTGCTTTTGCAGCCGCACCCGTATTTCTCAAAACTGCTTTTATATGTAGCATTTCTCATGGCGTGTGGTGAGCACATTCCCTTTCAGCTGTTTACTGGTACGCTAAATTTCAGAGAGCAGAGGTCCTTGTGATCAACATCGTGATTTCTCTCTTACAATGCGTGAGTTACAGGAGACAAAGAGGCAGTTACTCCTGATTTGGGTGACTCATGGCTCAGTATTTGGGTTTGAAATACTCGGTACAGACACTGGCTCTGGCGGATCCATTAAGAACACAAGTTTATAATTAAAATTTTATTCAGTCATCTTTTCTTGCTCCAAGAACTGGCAGAGTTTGCAGATGAGATTTGATCACAAGATCCGTTTTGTGTTTGTGTTTATTTCTTGGAAATGTGTCAAGATTTTGATAAATTCGCTTGTTCTCTCTCCTGTTGTCTTCGAAATAACTTCACTGCTATCACTCATGTCTGACTCTCACATTGCACAATGGCCGTTGGGAGTTTTGGTGTCCTAAATAATCAATACTGACTGCATTTGCAAAATTTTTTCGTTAATGAAATTAAATGCAAATTCCTTCCATCTCTTCAACACAAACCTGAAGCAATACTTTGAAGCTCAAATAAGTGGAAATTATAAGTGAGGAAGCTGATGTTCACATTTTCCAGGCAGGAGGTGCTTAAGATGATTTATGTTTTGTCTTAATGGTTAAAAATTTACCTATGATTAAGAGGTTTTGGTGTTTGGTTTGGGGGGGGGGGGGGTATAGTGGGTTTTTTTTGGTGTTTGGTTGGTTTTGGTGTTTTTTTAAATATATATGCCATAGAATCTCTCCATAAAAGAAAGGAATTCTTCTCTCCTGTCTCCCCCAGCTCTTTAAAGTTTACTTGGCAAAGAATGTGTATCTGATGCCCAAATTACCCTTAAGAACTGATCTGACTTACAATCTTTATTAATATTAATATGTGGTCATAATTAAGCTAGCAATAAGATACTGGCTCAGCCAATGACTTTGCACATATATGTGTGTCTTCTCTCTTGGTTCCACTCTTCCCATTGTATTAGATATGAGTAACTCTATAGATATAAAGTATTTTTTTAAAAAATAAGAATCCACAGTTTTGTGGCTTCTACTGTTTTGTACCATGATGACCTTTCAGGCAGATGAGTAGCTCAGCCAACTCCTCTCGGTCATATTATCGAAAGTATAAATTAGAGAAAACCAATATTCTTAAGAAGCAAACTAGGTACTGTAATGACGTGTGAGCAAGTATGACTACTGGGAATGTAGTTGAAGTTAGTATTGGAATTATAGGTATTAGAGAATAATAGCCTTTGACATGAAACGTCAGTAGAACTCTGGCTAAGTTGGGTGTATGTTTGTCGGCACTTTTTTACCGTGTATTAATTGTGACCAAACTGCGTTGTATAAATCGCAAAAAAGGTTATTTATTATGGAGTACAAATACTTCTCAGTATTAAAAATACAAATATTCTGAAACTATATCTTCGTGGTTCTTAATACGTTGAGCTAAAAGCCTTGGCAGAACTATTTCTAGAAAATTCGCATTACTGGTTTTCGGATATGGACATGCTTGCTGTTCACTTACAGCTCTCTTTAATGACAAACACTACTTGGAAATGGCTTAATTGGATTGTCTGCTTAATAGCATTAGGCCCGTTGTGCTGGTTTGGCTGAGCTCTAATGGTCCCTTGCTGGTGAAGAGATCAGTGGAGCAGCAAAGCGGAAAGAGAAACTTCAGATTGGAGATAAGAGCCTTTGCTCCCTAGAACGCTGCTGCTCCTCAAAGAGACGGAGAGGGGGCTGTTGAAGAAAATGCTTCAGATATTATCTATATTGTTTGAGTAAATTTAGTCAGAATGCAGCAATATTCCTTTCTGACCGGTCCAACAACTGCAGACGTTTCGGTTTCTGGTCGGCCCCGTGGCTCGGCACAGAGTTACGCCGGCAAAGAAGAGATTTTCTTGTTCTGTTTGCAGTCTTGGTCCTACAGCCATAAAAAAAAGATTTCTCAGACAGCTCCAAACCCCTGGGAAACGGGCAAATTCACTGCTCGGTGCTCTCTGACACTTGTCACAGGTAATTTCTGGAAATACAGATTTTGTGTAATTCGGTGTTCCTAGTGCTCCAAGTCTTCGTGTCTTGAGAGAAGAATCAAAAGAAATAAAGAAATAGCTCAGTGTCACAGTGGAGTGAAGGTTTAAGTGAAATCAGTAGGATGGACTTTCTTATTGAACAAAAGCCTACAGGCCGAGGTTGTGTGGGTGGTTGTTTTGTTTAATACTTCTTCCTGGCTTTCAAGAAATTGCTGCAAGTTATTTGAGATGTCTGGTTTCCCATTAGCTCTTCATACAGAGAAGATTTCATTGGTCATAGGCTTTAATACGATTAGAGAAGACTACAAGGGATGATAAAATACTCTTTTGTTAGAAGTATATAATACGTATTTAACAAAATTTCGAGAAGCAGATGGCTAATTAGGTAGTTTGGTGATGCAAGGCTGATCATATGTTCTAGCTCTAAATAAAAATGTAACAAAACTTCATTTGAATATTTTAAACAGACTTACATAATGTTTCCTAGTTAGTATTAAGTGAAGTGCGTACTGTTGGGATTGTCCATTTTCATGTGAAAAGACAAAAGTCAGTATTCTGCTTCCTATGGAATTGGCTTTATCTGGTGCTGACTGGGATTCTGTTTCTTCAGGCAACACAAACTAAATGGGAGATTGTGGTTGGCGTTGCAGTCTGGACAATTTTTTGAAATTGCATCCAAAATGAAATTAGATGAAAACTAAGTTTCCCATGTATGTTTAGTAATTTTTAATACCATTTCTATCTGATGAAATTCTAAGGCATTACATCATTAGAATGACTTAATTTCTTGGGGTGTATTTCCAGCTGTGTGTCGAGTTGTTTTGACAGTTGACTACAGGAAAAGAAAATACTGCAGGAAAACTGTGAATAAAAATACTGAGTTGCAAAACTAATTAGGGAAGGGGAAAAAAAGGAGATTACGAAAGTGTTTGAAATTCTGTTTTGAAAGTAAAATGAATATGAGACGGTTCACTGCAGAATTTAGGAAGGACAGTTATCTCCTAATGGTGGGGGTGTTGTGGGCAAGGTGAAGATGTGTGGAAAAGAGAGGAGAGATCTGGTCAGATACATCAGGAAAAGCAATTTTAAAATAATGAAGGGCAGCTTTGTAATTGGTGCTGGGAGCGGGGAAGGCGTTGAGCTGCTCTGAAGTTTGCTCTTCTGAAGAGTTTTGTTTCCAGAAGCTGATCGTATCCTATTGTACCATATATGACTGTTTGGATCAAATGCTGTTGTATTTGTCAAACAAGTGAAACGGAGAACGCTTCCTACACAGTGTCGTGTACCACATGCGTAAGTGCTTTAGGGAGACCAGAATTTGGAAACGTTTTTCTCATGTATGTAGTGTGCAGAAATCAGCAAGTTCTTCTCCCTCCTCTCCCCTCCCTCCCTTCCTGATCGTGCCTTTTCTCTTTAGTCTCAGATTTAGTGAGGTAAATGAAAGCGGTGATTTGCATTGTTTCCAGTCTGTGCATAGGCAAAAATATAAAATAGTTGGTGCCGTCTCTGTGCTCTTTAGCCTGCTGCAGAGTTTTCAAAGGCTTTTTACAAGATTAAAATTTAAACTTCTAAAATGACCTCAGAGAAAACCAAGTTACTGCGTGCTTGCAATCCAGTTACCTGCCTGATTCTCTACAGATGATTTTCTAAGTTCCGTTCTCGGAAGAACTGAACACTGTTGGCAGACGAATGGGTGCCGTGTTCACATTTGGGTTTTATTTCAAGTAATCTATCTAGGCAGGGTCGGGAGTGTTCTTTGCAATAACCTTTCAGCCTTGGCTTTTGGTGCCAGGTGACTAAACGTGGCTGTTGCCATAATGTACAGTGTGACCCAGCTCTTCTGAGTGATGGAAGAGGAGGAGGAGAAGATATTTGCCTCGTTTAATTGATTTCCTCTATCCTTCCCCAACAAGCTGTCAAATTTGAATGTTTGCCCCAGTTTTCTTTGTCATATGTGGGGATAGTGGGTTGGTTGTTCGAAGCTGGCAGGAATCAGCAGATATTCTGCCAATAAGGAGAATTCAGATGCGATTGAGATCTTAGAATATTGGGGGAAGCAGTGGGATTCGTGCAGTGAATTCCATTTACGGGGCTGTCATCGCTTAAGTACCTGAACGCTGGGGAACGTGTCTTCCCATATGGAACTTTTCACAGTATTATTCTTTGTAAATTTTGAGCCATTGGTTCTGTAGCTCTTTCTACTGCAGTTTTAGTCCTCTAACTCGTTGACTTTGATTTTAGCTATCATCTAGGAGTGATTGAAACAAATTCCCTTACCAGTTGGACTCTTCTATCCTAATTTTATATGAACTCAACAGTGGTATTTTTGCACAAAAGAACAGATTGGAGTTAGAGGGATAATGTGAGTCCATAGAGAACACACAAGATTGGCTCAGTGCACATTCCTATTTGCTCCCGCTACCTTGGAAACAAAGGGTGGCATGACAACAAAAGCAACGCAGGAAGAAAGGTTAAACCTCAGAAATTCAGAATGCATTCTTGTGGGGAAACTCTTCTTATTTCAGAATGGAGTTTCAAGTTTTAGCGTACATAAGAAAGAATTGTCTGATTGTTTGAACCTCTTCTTTGGCTGAAATCAAGGCTGGTAACTGAAGGATACAAAAACGTCATTTTAATATAAGAACACTTTAGAAATGTTAAATTTTTAAGAACAAAAGAAAAAATGTCTTAGGTCTGTCTGCAACTAAAAATAATTTTTAGTCTGAGCCATTCAAGTTTTTTTAGGAAATTTTTGATCAAAAGTTTCCTGAAAACGTGCAAAGAGTTTCTTGTACGGATGGAATGAAAGGTAGGGACCGTATAAGTTGGGTTTGCATGTCCAGCAGTGCTCTAAGCCAAATTGCTCCATTTCTTTTCCCCTTGCAGCACTGTGTGTCTCAGCATGGCAAAGCAGTGAATGCATCTCATGGCTTGTGCATCATCTCAGGAAAGTTCTGGAAGTTGTCTTGATCCTTCTGGTCCTTCCTCTGTGTCCTGATGGGTCTTCTAACTGGAGTTGGGGACATCAACCCACATCATACTACCCTGCCCATCAACAACACCATTTATGTTCTTCGAACTGTGATTTTCTTTTTTATTTATACTGCTCCCTATTTTGTTTTTCAGATATCTGTTCTGCAATTTTCTCTGTCTTGGTTTCCCTAATAACCCACTTTAGGATGAGGATATTAAAGGCAAATATCAAAAATACTACGCCTGAGCTCACATTCCAAATGAGTTAATCTGGAGAAGCGTAACAACATAATAGTGTTTCAGAACAATGTGATTTTTAACATTTCTTTTCTTGAGAAGCTAACTCACATAGGTGTAAGTTCTCAAACTCATTAGTACTCTGGTTTGCTCTTTAGTTAGGTTGTTCAAAGGCTAAGCCAAAACTGGAAGAAAGAAGGTATTTATTTTTTGAATAAACACTTGTGGTGTAGTTTGAAGGTCTCTTTATCCGTGCTGAGGCAGCAGTGAGGTCAGTAAATAGTGTTTGCTTCTCTTTTCAGTTCATCTTTAAGAAGGGGTTTTCTTATTTGGTTGGACTTTCAGTCACCCGGCAACTTCTGAGGGGCTTGGAGTCAAATATTCAGCTCTGAATGCAAAACCGGGACGAAAACAAGAGTCCTTAGAAAAGCTAAACTGAAAAACTATTGAGTTTTGAAGTTAGCTGCTGCAATTCAGTAGCGTCCCGTCAGAACGATGCTTTAATTCCTAAATACACATTTCCAAAATGGACAACAGGCTTAAGATTTTTAAAACCATTTGCAAGTTGCTGTGCTGGTGAATGTAGTTTGGGAAACATGCAGATGTTATAATATTATGTCTTTCCAGATGTCCATGTTTTTCCTGAAGATAATCTGATAACAAAATACATGTTTAAACTTCTTAAGTCCAAGCTAGGAAAAGTTTCCAGCAAGAATTTAGATATTTGTACTGTCCTCTGTGTTTCTCAGAAACACTTGCATTAGATTCCAGTTTTAACAGCTACATCTTCATACTCAAACAAGCTTTTCTGCAACTGTCCGAAAGAAATTTGCCTTTTTCTTGCCACACAGCAGTGAAGTCCTATAATTCAACAGGCAGCAAAATGTATTGCAAGTTAGTATAAGCAGACATCGACCTATATTTAGCAAAATAAATGAAGAGGAAAGATAGGACACAGAATGTTGAAAGTTAAAGAAAAAAAAATAAGGTTATGGTACATCAGATCTGTCTTGGAACTGTCACATGCCGAATTCCACTAGTACTAGTTCATTTTAACAATTAGACGTGAGCATCGTTTGGACAGTATCGTCAATAATTATTGTAAAAACCACAGCAATTGTCTATACTGTACGTTTCTCCGTGTTTCAGAACACTTGAACATTGCTACTTTATTATGTATATTAGAAAATGGCATTTGTTGTCGTCTTCGTATAAACGTGAAACTTCCAATTGCTAAAGAAAATGAGGAAAAAAAATTATTGAACTCCTCCAATTTGTGTCAAGGCATTTCTCACGTGAGGGGCTTCCAGCGCCCGGAGCTTTTGTGTGTGTTTCCTGGTTGTAGCTGTCACGCCAGCTCGGCGCGTTGTGCTCGGCCGGTGATGCAAGTGGCGTCTCGCTGGGATCTGTCTGCTCAACTCGGCAGAAACGTCCATTGCTTCGAACGCTGCTTTGTTCCTTCAAAATTAAACCCGCGTACATAGTCTGCTACTCTGGAGCAAGCCTTAAAGTATGTATATTTTTTTTTTTCCCCTACTGCCAATGCTGCGAAACGTCGCAGTTTAGAAAGATGACGGTAGCTTCATCTCCTTACTTAACAAAATTCACTTTAGAAATACCGTATTAACTTTGTAAATTGGTGGCTTTGTGGCCAGAAGGGAGAAAATGCTTGAAACGTTCCTCAGTAAAACTTTTGATGGTTGTCTGTTCCCTACAAATCATCAAAGTGTTTTATATATTATTGAAAGAGGGGAAATCTCAAGGGTCATTTTAGCCCGTTCTCCCCAGTACTGAACAACATCACACCAGAAAAATCCTTTAGTTATTCTGGTCTCTTCGTAGGCCCTCCTTTTGTTATTGAAGCATTGAAACATTCAAACATTTCATATTTGTGATGCAACTTCTTCAGAATGATGTTTAGAACAAGTTTATTACTGGAAAAAATATGCTTATGGTAGTTTGAAATGTTCATTTAGCAATCTATAGTGGAAATCGTACACTAGTTTAAAAGGGGACAAAATTAGTCATTCATATAAACGTATTTTTAAAAAATCCTTTTGCATGCATTTTTCCACGATACTTAACATTATTATTGTTAAAATGTTTTAGAATAAGTGTTTTAGGATATAACTTATTAGATCTAAACCAAGAATCCCTCGGAAACGTCTTTACTGTATAGCACCGAGCATCCGGCTGCAACATTTGCTGCTTATGAACGCCCTGGTGTTTGGCTGAAGCGGATGAGAATTCTGCATCCAGACCCATAGCAGGGCACCGCTGTCAGCAGGAGTCTTCATTGAGTTGTATTGCGTGACAAGATTTAGGCTGGCACATCAAAACGATGCACATCGGCCCCTCAGAAACCACAAGAAGTCGCCTTGTGTTTCAGTCACAGGCTTTCGGTTGCTCATATTTTCCCAGGATCATTCTTAAGACTGAATTATTCCAGCGGAAAATTAATTTCAGAGTTTAACCTCACGGTTTCAAGGATTCAGTTTAGGAAGCTGGATGCTGTTCAGCAGATCGGCAAATTGCCCAAACAATATAGATATAATCTTAGAAATAGAACCCCCTCTGGTGTAATCCCTTTGTAGGTAATGTTGATAGGAAAGGAGCTGTGATCAGGGCTTTGCTGCCTTAGTGTTGAATACATTTTTGAGAACATGGTAAGGGAAAAAATACAAACATGAAGAGCCAAAGGGTTGTAGTCATCGTATTTTTCCAGGAAATTACTTAACCTCGTGTGAAAGAGTATTATTCATGACGGGACCGGGTGAAGGAAAATATACAACTGTATATTCTGCAGTAAAATTCTTCTTCAGGCTGTCAAGGGCCATGAATGAAACATTCATACTTTCAATGAACGTGCTGTTCCTGAAGATAGTCATGTTTTGAGCAGAATAAAAATAGTAGTGGGAAGAATGGAAAAGAGTATTAAGTAAAGGAACAAAAATTTCATTTTACAGGGCATGTATTATTTCAAGCTTTTATCATAATATAGCTTTGGGATATTGTGTTGTTGCATTTTCTGTGTGCGCAAATGGCCTGTAAAGTCCTAAAATGCCATTACTAAGGTCCGAGGGGGAATAATGGATGCTCACCATAGGTGGAGGTGATCTGTGTGTCCATCCTGGCTGGCACAGGGAACTTCATCCCTGTTATCCCAGTTTGAAATGGTGAATTCCCCATGCTTTATTTTGCTTTGGAAACCTGGGAGACTTCGTAAACGCAGTTTTCAGTTACTTTTCCTATTGGGCATTACACAGAGGAGGGTTTGGGATAGAAGAGGTTAACATTACAAACCGATGATCGCTTTTTTATAAAAAACTATTGTTCAAACTGGAAATTCTATAGAGATAACAGTATCCAGTAAGTGACCCGTGATATACAGTACCCACTACACCTCTTTACTACATTCTTGATACAAACGATACATTAATACTTCAGATGATTAAAATAAAATTTCATTAGCAGGAAGTAATCAGTGAAATGCATCCTCGCTGAAATCTGCTAAACCTACTAATACTTTTTGGCTTTCGGTGCTCACTGACGCAGCAGCGCGAATGCGATGCAGCGTGCGGCCCGAAAGCTTCTTAGGCTCTTTTAATCTTAAAATCACAAACGATGCATAAGTTACACCACAACCTTTGGCTCCATTTTATTTTCGTCTTGTTATCTGTGTGCAGAGCGTGCTGTGAGAATCCAGACTGGTTGGTGAACTTGTACATTTACAGGCAATTTGTGAAGCTGGCCACTTCTGAAAATGATTAAACTTTTCCATAACATAAAAATGTTCAGTGCTGATAAAAACATAGATGTGAATTGAACTAATTATCCTGTTTATTCTAACAGAGTGTATTGTAAAAGGTGCTTTGTCTAGTAGCCAAAAAACCCCTGCAATCCTGCAAACAAACGTTTAAACGGACAGAAGTTTCCTGTGGATCATGTTAAGCCTGCGGTAAGTGCTCTGCATAACTCAGGGAACATGCAGTATATAACTGCTTTTCATTAAATTCTGTGATTTCAGTTAGAAAACTTCCTGACAAAGATTGCAGCCAGGAAAATTTGGAGTGTATTTTCCCCATCAGATAGAAGAGAGGCAATTAAGACGTATTCTAGGTCAATGAATGAGTCTAGACACACTAATAGCCAGTAGGGAATTTGCTTCTGTTCTTCCAGCTTGCATAATGTGTCCAGAAATTGTTCTAAAAAGGGAAGGAATGGACTGAAAATGATGAAAGTCAATGTGCTCTATTTATAGGGGGCTTTGTTTTGAGTGTCCTTACACACATGCTGCTTGGTCCTCAATGCTGCGTTTTCTGTAGATGGAGTGAGACATAAAAGTTGACATGATCAAAATGCCTGAGCACTCACTGTGGAGGAGGGCAGCACTTAGGCACAGGAATGAAGATAAAACAGTTTTTAACCTGAAATCCCTAGGAAAGAAAGCTTCAGCGAGTGTCCTACTAATGGAAAGCAGGAGGCACAAGGCGATGCTTTAGTTCTCGTTTGGAATTCTCATTATTTGGTGCCGTGTGCTCAGAGAAACGAGCCAGATGCCCCAGCCGAGCAGCAGGACAATGCACACACAGATTAGCCTGTTAATTTAAACCTTCTTTTACCTTAGCCAACATATAGGATGAGATTAATCCATTCACAATTAATTGCCAGCGTTGTAAATTTTACACTGAGAAATGTCTTGAATCCTTTTAGAGCCTATGGAGAGAAACGGATTCTCCTCAGATGTGATTAATCGCATCCTAAAGCTTTATTGTTTCATTTTTTTTAAGTGTAGTATCCATCTTTTTAATGGGAGACCTCTCCACATGATGCAGGCAATTTACATCAGGATGTGATAAAGCACTTCTTCTTGTAGAAGAAGTGTCCGGTTCCCTCCATTAATTACGAAGCAATGAGCTTGAACAGACATATGTCTAAACATGTAGGTGAGATAAATCCCTCTGGTGTTCATTTATGGATCTGTAATAATGGGGAAACCCAGGACAGTCTCCCCCTCCCCATGTAACGTGATGAATCACGACGCTTCAGCCATTTTTATTTAAAATAAAAGTCAATTGTAAACCAGGAGAGAAGCTTGGAGGAAGCCAGGAGGGTATTAACAGGAAAGTATTAACACGGATGTGAGCACTATGCAGAGGAAACCCTCATAAATGATTTTTCCTCTTAAAGCGAAGATGATGTTACTGTAAATTCCTCGCTAACAGAATGATGAGCAGCATTACTAGCGGTAGAATTTAAATAGACAAAGTATGCGTGAGAGGGGCGTTGTTCACCGAAAAGGCTGAAAGCCATTGGAGTATACTTAGGTTTTAATAATTCTTGTATCACGTCCAATAACTACTCTGAAATAGGAATAATTTTCCAGATTTAAAAGATGGCATGGGCCTTCATTTCTTTTTCCTTCTTTTGCCATAGGCCGTTTTAAAAACCATTTAACAGAGATCCTGAAATGAAGTGACCAAAATAAAGCATGGGAGGCCAATTTATATTGTATGAAAGCTCTTGAAAAGAAACAAAAATATGCGTTGTTGTAAATCAGAACAGCGTGTGCCAGCTACTGTCAAAACACCACCAGCATAATGGAAGTTCATCAGGTTTTGATTGCATCTGACTCCACAAAATCGAGCTAGTTAACGCAAAACATAGGCTGTTATGAAGTTCAACTCTTACTTACATTATGTATGTATGAAATCTGTTAACAGCATCGCTAGATGAATTTAATGGTGCGGCTGTATTTAACGGAATAGCTGAAAGATTATCCGTCTTTCCTGTTAGGAACAGTAACTTTTTGATGCAAGGTTTTAGTAGAAAGGGCAACTCTTTGGTCCGTGCGGTGATGCGGTGATGGGTTAGTTTGAGCTTCCATTGAAGCAGATACACTTGTAGCAGATTGACTTAAATGCCAATCGGTAATAAAGAAGAAAAGCCATAATCTTCTTCTTTAGAGCAGAGTCATTTAAAGCTGAAATATGACTAATTACCACAATTGAACTTGTGAAATCCCTTGCATTTGTTGATAGACTTACTGCGTTAATGTCTCTGTGAATGGATGTGAAATCCCAACAGAAAAAAAACCCAACCTTGCGTACTTTTAAGACATAACTATGATCTTTTGCTTTCCCTCACAGACAAATAAAAGTGCATGAAATATGAGTTTGCACTATGTAGCAGTAATGTATAAGAAAAGTTTACCTTTTTTTGGTGGCTTTTCTACAAAAGCTTAAAGCAATTGAAATAGTATCTTTTTTAAAAAAGTCCATTTTACAGAAATCTGAAAGTTCTGTGATAAGAATGAGATTCTATTATGTGGTAGGGAAATTAACTATGAATTCCTGATTACAGCAATACCTGCTGTTACTATTATTAGTAGCGTTAGCTGTTGCTTAGCAGAAGTATGTCCAAGAAGAAAATGTAAAAATCCCTCTTTATTCTGCACTTGTACTGTAAGGCGGAACAGAGGAGGAGAGAAATATAAAGTATGGAAATAAAGAAACTGGGGCTCTACCCTCAGCAGCTTCAATGTACTTTGTCAGCACTGCACATTTTTAAAATAATAGAATGCATTTTTTCTGTTCCTTTTTTTGTTAATCATCTTCAATTTGTTCCAAATTCTGAGTCACTTTCATAAATCTGTTTTTAATGAGTTGTATTCAGTCAGTGAGTTCCAGAACAAATGCATCCAGTCCATTGGTTTTGCAGTTGCGGAATTTCTCACCAATCACATCTAACGCAACTCAGGTAGCCTCTGTGTTATTTTTTTTTCCCCCCTAGAATTGAACAATGAATATTTCAGAGCGTAATAGTTGGCTTTAGAGGTGTACTCTGTTAAAATAAGAGTAGCAGATGGCGGGGGAGATGGGACAAAACTTGAAACTGTGAAGTTGATGTGAAACTACAGGCTAATGTTTCTTTCTTTAGTAGAGGATTTGACAGGTTGAGGTTGTTTCGCTTCTTTTCTGCCTGTCAAGCCAGACAACTCGTGTCAGGGCAGGATTCTTGCTGCACCGAAGCTGTGGCCTTCAGTTGTAGGTTCGCTCTCCAATGTGGACGGATGTTTTCACCCAGATTAGTGCAGAAACTGATTTTGCGAAGAAACTTTCTCTGCAAAGACTCTGGCTGGATGTTTTGTGACCTCTTTCCGTTCTTTCCCTCTCTCCTGGCCGTTTGCCTGAGACTCAGTTTAGTGCCATTTTCACATTCCGCACTGAGGTTTTGAACGACGTATTTGCGAATTAATTGTGACAGCTCTAGAGCAGAGTTCCTGCCACACTGAAAATTCGTGTGGCATCCAAGTATTAATGGAAGGTTGATTTCTTATAGAGCAGTTTGTTGGTGTATGATACTGTCCTGTATGTGGGATGTAGTGTTTCAAACTTTGGAGCTTGAAATTAGCTATACATTTATTATACCACTTCGATATAATTCATGTAGAATTCGTCTGTTTGCATGCCAGTTGGAATCTACTGGAATTTGTTATTTTCCATCCACTTCTGTAACAGTTTCACATTGTTTACGGAGAGAACATGCACTTTTATGTAAAGCACTTGCTTTCATACAGTTTTACTGCATTATTTTACTCAATTTGTGAAGAATTTCAGCACCATGCAGTGCGCAGCATTAAAAGGCATAAAATGACTGAAAATAAAACCTATTTTTGGCTGATATAATGGAATATTCACCATCAGAAATATTAAACAGCATTTAAAAGCTGTGGGTGAGATGTAATGAATGAGCTGCATTGTATAAAGGCACATTATTCACCCTATTGATTATAAGGACTTAAATCCAGATCTTGTAAGGGAAAAAGTGGCTTTTTAAATCTTGCTCTAAACGAGCTGCGGAATAATCTTTGTTGCTAAACTGAGGCCTAAGGAGAAACGTTACCAAGTACTGACATTGATCCATTAGAACTTAAGGCGTTCCGCAGTCTACACTGAGTGTCTGAATTGTGTGAATTGGGAAGTAAAGGCCACACGGACACAGATTGTGGCACTGGGGAGGCTCTAAGTGAGGTGACTTGCCTCAGACTTTCTGGATCGTGAGCTCTCTTCAATAAACATTGAGGTTTTCTTGTCTGTTCACTGTTTCCCATCATCACTGTACGGGCTTCATCGCTCAACAGAGAAATCTTGTCCCGTTGAAGTGTGTTAATGATGGTTGAGTCGTGGCTTTACTGAATTCCAGCACCTTATTGCTGCTTGAAGACTCTTGGCCTGTTGTGATATTCTCAAATGAACGTCAGCTAACGTGACACTGGCACTCATGCCTTGTTTTTTAATTTAATATATCGCTTTTTTAAAAATATACGCGGTAGGAAGGAGTGTTTACCATTCCATATCATGAGAATACTACTCATTCTATCTGACACAGAGTAGGAAATACTGTTTATATTGCTGCTTCAGTGAGCCAGGAAAAGCTGCACCAATATGTCATGACCACACAGCAGAAAATGCTCGTGTGCTGTTTTAATAGTCAAGGCTCTATATGACTTAACAACAAGGGCAGCCATTATTCTAAGAACTCAAACTTAGGCTTAGTTTTGGGGAACATTTGGAGATAAAGATCAAATTCTAGGAATGTGGTCTGCGCTTGAAGAATGTTTTGAAATCTTTGTCAACCATCTAGACAAACCGACGAAAGCTTCTCAGTTCTTTTTGACTTCATCACACAAGATGGGTTGAGTTTTAATGTTTGTATAGGTTGTTACCGCGTGGGGTTTTTATCTAGTATAAATCCAGCATAAATCCAGGCTGCCGGGGGGGTCTTGTAGTTCTGGTTTTGTACTACGTGAATGTTCGTGTTTTACATGTTGAGCTAGCTCGGGGAACCGGTCCAGCTAAAACCCAGCCTTGCCAAAAGACATCGACCGCGTGAATGTGAAGCCGTGGAAGCGAGGAGACGGGGCCGCTGGTTTGGACAGCAATGTGCCATATGTCAAATTAAAGTGGTCACTTAACCGTGACTTAGGAAATGATCACTATGTCAGCTCTGTGTGCCGGGGACACCCCGGGAGCGCAGGCGTTGGAACCAAGAGGTGCGAACCAGGAACGGCTTTGCATGGCAGCCTGACACTGGATTAATAGGCGGATGAGTACAATTAGTTCAGTTTTCCTGGATTCATGCTCAAAATATACCTTTGCCTTTGAAAGTTACGGCGGCTATATGGTGATAGATACTGGCTTTCTTGCATCCGTCACCATATAGTGACTGTAACTTCAAAGGTTTTCTTGCTGCAAGTCTCCCATCTCAACTACTTCTTTGTTTTGCAACTGTTTTTTTTTCTGTAAATGTTTTACTGCAAATATAAGGAATTCATTCATAATTAAATGGCGTGTTTCCATGGTTTCATATTTTGTTATGTATGTGCTACCTACCTCTGAACCCACAGGTATTTCCTATAAATACCCCTTTGCTATTTGGAACAAATTACTCTAAGTTATGTCATTCACTCAACCGTGTAATTTTGGTAACTACCAAACTTAAGGAATTAATCTGCTTGTTTTGAGTGAATAATATAACAGACAAACACACTAGGGAAAAAAATCTTCCACCTGTTGGCTGAGGGTGAACTTTCTTAATTCTGTAATTGGTTTCTCTGTGCATTTTTTGTATTACGTTGGCAATAAATGTGACGGTAGTTGTTCTAATGCAGAGTTTTATTTTTGTGTGTGTGTTGTTTTTCTGCCTGAGAACTTGCAGTTACTTTGGGATGAAACTGTGTTTTCGGTGACTGATGAGTGGAGGAAAGTGGTACTGAATTTTCTAGCAGATGACCCTTTAATAGGATGTATTTAATTGGATAAGACTAGCAACAAATATTGGGCATCTGTTAGGTAACAGAAATAATGAAGAGAAACAGCAACAGGAAAAAACTTAAATTAACAAAACCTCTTCAGTTTCTTGATATAATGCTACAGTACTGTAATGTTCATGTATTAATACCTATTTTGTGTTCAGGAAAATAAAGCTAGCGTATTAGAGATAATGTAGAATAAATTACCGGACCTGAGTCTTAATAGTAATTACAATCCAGCGCCAAATGAGTATCTGGTGTATATGGCCTGTGGATCTTCTAAGTAAAGATACTACGTATTGCACTGCAAATACAGTTAATACGATGAATTCTGACAATTTCATTATATCCAGATGATTTGGTTTGGAGTCAGCAAGGGCCTAAATAATGCTTTTCAAGAGTTTTTTGTGCCTTTGGGGAACAAAAGTAATAGCTTTCATTTTAATGCAGTCATTTTAGCACACAATATGCCATAGAACAGCCTACAGAATTGATTAATCGTGCAAACAAAAATGAGCTAATTGTTGCAGTTTGAAGTGCATTTATATAGCAAATTTAACTCTTACAGAGATTTTCATTGAGCAGTACAAGGTGAGTTTTTCTGAGAAGATTTAAGAAGTTTCATAATTATCTTTTGATGTAGATCTTCCCCGTGCTGGAACTAGAAAGAGTAAATGAGACTGGACTGAAGAGATGGAAGCACATCTGAGCTCATGTTTCTGTGCATCAGTACAATGGTTTTCTTCATACTTGAATTTATATAATTCTATACCAGGCGTATACATTAAATGGCGCATAAATGCTGTAATAATATTTATTTGTGAAATTAGATCTTTCATCCTTTAAAATGAAGTTCTTTGTTTTCTTTTAAAAATAAATAGGCAAGGCATGAGTATTTTGCTTTAATGTATCTGAAGCCCCATTACGCTGTTCTGGAATCATGGTATTTGAAAGTTGATGTCAAAGGATTCTATCATCTTTTTAGTGACTTTCACGTGTGTGAGTAAATGTAGAATCGTACGGTGTTGCGTTAGTAATTGGAAATTAATTGTCTCCTCAGGGTTGTGTCCGAACAGGTATCACAAGAAGTTTATTTCTCGTAGTTTAGCACTTGGGATGTGGCTCTGTTCGTATGTGGCGGTTTGTTCAGTGTCATCCTGGCCTCACTTCTTCCCATCTTGAAGAAAAATAAAGAAAAATAAACACCATCTTTTGGCAATAATGGAATTAGTATGTGGATTGTGTTTGCTGGCAAGTGAGGTTCATTAATTTTGTAAGCACGTTACGAGGTTTCTCAAACACAACTGAAAACCTGGACTTAAATTCAAATTATACTAAAATACTTAATGTTCAGCTCTTGGCATTTGGATCTGGCATTTCACTTGTTATATTTGTGTCCATACAAATTGTACTCCAAGAAGGAAATGTTTTGGTTTACAGCCACCAGTGGCTTGACATCATTAAATTATGAAGTGCTGAGAAAAACAAGCTATAGCATTAGCACCGAAATATTCTAAAATATTTCTTAAAACCTCACGGTAAAACCTTAGAGCTGCACTAGCATGTTGTCTGTATTATATTATCTGTATAATGTAATGTATATTATCTGTATCTCAGCAGTTTCGTGCCTCGAGCGGTGAAGGGATGCGGACATCGCGGTGAGACGTGGCGCGGGCTGCGTTAAATTGACTGCGCGGGTGATTTAACGTGAGATGAAAGATCAAGAAGTTTCATAAGGCTTTCTGACGTTTGTCTGCAGCACATTAGGCCTTTCATGCCCAAACAATTTGGTTTTTGGCTGGGCTGGCAGTGAGGAGCAGCTCCGGCCATTGCAGCATCCTGGGCTGGGACCATCGGGCTGGGACCATCGGGCTGGTCCTGGGCTGGGAACAATGAGACAGAAGCAGCAGAACGAGGCATGTGATGAGGACAGGGCTTGTAAGAGCAAAGCCATTGCGATCGCTCCTAAATTTATCCAAGGTTTTACTCGGCGAGGACTGCTTTTCATGCTAGACTGGGATTCAACGTGACCGTGTCTTGCAGCATTGGTGGTGGCACTTACCGTGATTTTCCAATAGCTCTTCGCTTTCTGTTGGCATCCAGGATTCCAGCTGTGTTACTAAACGAAATAAACCCCAACAGCTGCATTCTGGGGCTCGGTTTCATCTTGTATCCCGTCATTTTATGCAGCCTTAAAATACGTACAGCCTGTGCCGCTTTGTGCCGCCCGCTTTATTTATGCTTTAGGTAACGTATCAAACTGACGGCAGCCGCTTAATATTTAAGACATCCTATTTCTGCGATGAGGGCAATGCTAAGTTAGTAGAAAAATCTGTAGAACTAATGTTCAGTGCTCAAAAGAAGCATTTGTGGGTTTTCACATTGTGTTAGTTCTTTTAATTGAAAGAGCCGCACTGTTCCTGTCTGATGTGCTTGTACACAGCTCCAAAGCAGATTATAGCGGGCACCCCCGGGGGCTTTGTCGCTGTCGTACAACATGTCAGGATCAGCAGATTTGTAAAATAAAATGAATTCGAACTACAGAAGTGATAGAAAAAGGTCTGTGGTTGTGGGTCATCTTTTTTGCTGTTGCAAGTTCTTAAAATAGCTATTTCAGCACCGATTTTGATAGATGACTTCTGGGTTATAAAATAGGACACTCCGAAGGAGAGAGATTAATAGCTTTGTGAAATTTTAGCAAGGACTCTCTATCTTTTAAAAAGTACGTAATTAATAAGTAGATCGAAACAGTGTTGAATACTTTATATTACATTAAAAACTTCTATATTTTGAAACTCTTTCTCAGTTTTGCAAACCTTGTGATACCATTTCAGGGGAAAAAGATATCACGTACCCTCTTTTCCCTGCAGTGGGAGGCAGAAATGACAAACCTGGTGTAGTGATGTCTGCATATAGTATTCAGGTAAATCTGAATATATTACGTGAGGTATTTGACAAAGTCCAAACTGTTTAAAAAATGTGTTACTTATATAGCTGTAGGTCAATATTTATAATTTTATGCCACTGTAGCACCTCAAGTTCTTTGGGTGAATGAAGACGTCTGTGCGTTCCCTGCCCCGCACACGTTCTGTATTTGCACACAGCTGCAGGTCTCACAAAGCCACTTACCCAACATCCATTAGTGTAAGGGAGTTAATGACCTGAGGAGTTAAGGCTGTCCAGGTAATCTGTATAATCCCTTCACACAAATAAGATATTGTTACAGTTAACCTTTACTTTCCCTTAATTAAAAAAAATATGTAATAGAGATCTTATTTCTATATTTCCCCTACTTATTTAGCCTCATTGAACCTGACACAACTGGAAAAGAAAATCCGTGCAGCAAGGTCAGGTGTATGAACCTGAGGATGCGCAAACCAGTTATTGACTGGCAGACTTAGGGCTTTAAAGTAGGAATCGCCCTAATTTGTCAATATTGATTTCATGTAGTCGGTAGGCTTTGACTTGAAGGTAGGTTTTAGACACCGCTTGCAGAGGTAGGTGAGGTTTGCAGGTATTGCAATGGAAATAAAGATAATCCGTGCAGATTAGTGCTGTACAGGTGCTGGGTGAGCCCGTGGGTTACAGAGGAGCTGGGAGGAGCTTAGTGACAGGTTAAGGCCATGGGGAGAGGCGGTGGTTTTTCTTATTGACCGTGTTATCCTGCAACAGGCCGTGTCTCACTGGGCTGTAACCTGTTTCGGTGAGAAAGGGGTTGTAAATGCCAAGTGGAAGGATTGCGTTTAGCAGGTAGTGTTAGCCTGGCTACTCTGTTGAGCTAAAACTCTCTTCTAGGTGGGGTGAAACATTGGCAAAAAGAACTAGCTGGTGTGTTATATGTGGTGAAAAAGTTAGGGTAATGCAATTTTAAAAAATTCCCTGTGCAGTCAGTGTGCTAGTAACATTCAAAGGTAGCACTGCTTCTGACTTTTGTTTGCTTTCTAATCTACATCCTTTTTATATTTAATATAAAAGGGATTTTCGTATTTTTTTTACAAGTTATAATGTAGTCAGAAAATGAAAAAGATAAGCATTGTTAAATCCTGTTTCTTAGTTGTTACGCTTCTTGCTCTGGAAATATTCCCGGTGCCTGGTTTTAATCTATTCCTCATAAATTTATTGAAACAGTACTGCTTATTTAAATAACAACTGTAGTTGGTATTTAAACGACTTGTCTATTTTGAAGTAGTACCCTATTTCCGTTTAATTGCTATATTTAATTTTAGGATGAGCTGATGCGTGCCGTGTGACAAATTCATTCATTGCTTGGTGTCGTGCAGCAAACACAAGTCAGCCAGTGATATGGGCCCCCTGGGGAAGTTCTGTGGCCTCACTGAAAATGCAAAGCATGTGAAACAGCAACATCAAAATTACGCAGTGCCCCAAGCTACTGTAGAGGCCCTGGAAGTTCTCTTAGTGTGTGCAGAGAGCGATTTTGTGCTTGTTGTAACTCCATAGTCCAGAATCAACTCCAAACGCAACAACAGATGTTGAGTGTACGTAATTTCCCCATTGCTGCCAACCAGACCTCTTCTGCCGCTTCCTTGGGAAGAACCAGTACGTGAGACCTAGAATTGAATTATGTAGGCGAGAATACGCACACCTGTTGTTGGGCAACTAATCGTGTCGTAACAGCGGAGCCACAGCTTTACATTTTGTGTAGGTGGGAAGATAATACACAGTTTTTATGGTGGTTAAGATTTTATAAATTCATTATTTGAGTTGGGAGATAGTCTTGACCATTAGAAAAATGAGTCAAAGTTGACTTGAAAAAACCTCATTAATTTCTCTATAGGTGATAGTTGGCAGTTCGGTTACTGTCTTAGAAATTCTCTCCGCCCTTCAGGTTTGCAGCTTAATTTGTTGTACTGAATAAATAAATACTCTGGTGTAGTAAACATATTCAATTCTATTGGAAAGGTTCGTCTAACCTGTTGTTTTTCTTCCATAAGTGGGAGTATAAATGTGCTTTTAGATATCTGCTGGACTTTCTGAATAATTCTAACTTGTCAAGTATATTAGTTTTGTCTTGATGTTTTTGCCTCTAGTCCTTTGGGATGGCTGTGGCTGTAGAGCTCTTCAGACATGGCTAAATGATGGGGGGACTGGAGCTCAGCAACGGCTTGTCTCCTTTTTAGATCATCTACTAGAGAAGATTATTTATTATTGTAATATTTCATTTCTGCCTCACCAGTCCGTGTCATATGTGAAAGTTATTAGTAACTAGTTTTTAGCAGATAACTCTCACCCAACAATATATCATTATAACCTTCGCACATCACATAATTTAGAAAACAGTTTGGAATTTATTTATGGCAGTGCCTTGTAAGTCGGAGTGGCTGATGACTATATATCTATATAATGTTAATAACATGTTTTTCTCAGTCCTGTGCACTGACAGCGAAGTGTCGGGCAGAATGAATTGCCCTCCATTACGTACCATAAATCCCACAAACCACGCAGTGCTTCTGCTTGTTTGCTTCCAGAACGCGTTGAGTGCTCCTGACCGCCTTCTTCCCTGTTTGCATGAGCCCCATTTGGCATTTTCTGCTCTCCGCAGCTTTGCGGGAGGACGGGGGGCGAGGGCCCGTCGTGGCCCATCTCCCCACCGTATGATATATAGCACAGATCAAAATCACGCTGTCGAAACATGAAAATACCTCAATAATTTTCTTTTTAATTTTAACTGTCAGCCTTGAGATGCCACTTGCGCTCGAGCTACGCTGCATAATGTGTGCCAGCTCGCTTCTGCTCTCACTCTTCTTAAAATGTAAAACAATAAATTTCCTGGCAGTCTCTGTGAAGAGTGCAATACAACTTTCATCACAAGAAGGTGATGAACATAATGTGACTTCTTAACAGCTGCAGTAGGTGATGTGAAGCTATTAACGTCTTCTCAAAACAAGCGAGAGGTTATTTTTCATCTCTGTTCATTTAAAAAAATGTTATTTTAAGCAGATAACATTTTGTTTATACTTCATCTGAACTAAGTACATTTTTACATGAACTCCGTAACTCTGTATTGCTTTGTGAAATGAAGAAGACTTTAAAAACTAATGCTAAAATACACTAATGGCTGGATTTGAAAATTAAAATTTGGATGTTAAATTTTATGTATGGAAATGATGACTATTAACAAGAGATTTTAGTTCACCCTTACGCTTTTTCGTTTAGATTGATGATTCCATGAGAGTTGCCTATGCCATCGTTTATTTCGAACTGTTTGCTACTCATTTGAGTGTTCTCATAAGGTGAGACAGGTCTGATGCTTTTGAATTGCTTACCAAGGAACCAAGTTCTTTGAAGACAGGTAATCCATTACAAACAGAAATAGGAAATAAAGGGAAATAGTGCACGGAGCAGCCAATTAGCGGACTGAACAGAAGGGTTTTAAGAAGTTCAGTAGTCAATGTGGAGAATTGAAGCTTTAATAAGTGACTTTTTTTGAAGTGTAGCTTAAAGTCCGAAAGGACAAATACTGTCTGCTTTACTTATTTTGACAGCTGAAGTGAAGTTTGCATTGTGGTGTGATTAGCATCGTTTCCACGGAAATCAGTAGCTGGAGTTCATGGCATGAAGAGTGGCACTGGTTTTCCCACGTATCTACCTTGACACTCATGATACGTGAAATTATAAACAAGGTCAACATTGTCTTTAATTGAATGAATTCTTTAACAGGCTATGAGAGGCTGTCAGCTCAGAGATAGGATGTGACTACGATATTTCATAAATATTGCCCAAAATAGATGCCCGAATATGCAGAATTTTTTTAATGTACGCTCTCGCTGAATAGAGGCAGAGCTGGAGCGTCGGCCCAAGAGCCGAATTTGAAAGGCAGGCGTCCGTAAAGCAGCTCAGTTCGACCACCTTTCCAGAGACATTTCTCAGATCTTCTGCATAGATTATTATGTTGTATTTTGCAACTGTTTGATCACTCCATACAAAAGTAATTAGTTAACTTCTTTGTTTTCTGAAGGATGTAGCGAGATTATTTTTTTTTCTGTGTGATTTACTCCTGCAAACATAAATCAGGCTATTGTCTTCAGAAGGGGAAGATTTGTAACCAAAAATACAATTTGGAAGCGAAACATTATTCAGCTGCAAGTAATATTAATAGTAATTGCCGCTTAGTGATCTTTCAGTTGGGAGAAACAAACCATCGAAATGATAATTGTAGGATTCACTGGGATTTAGGTTGATGAACAAACTAGACATCCAAGTTGGGCAGCACACATTGAGCCACAACTCTGGCTTATGTGGAGTCGGCAGAGCTTATCTGGAATCAGGGGAGCAAAGCCCATTTTACTCCATTTGCCCAAAGAATAAACATGTGCCGTGTCAGAAATAGAACAGTCGGAAACAATTGCTGCATGGGATGAGGGTGAAAAATAGCTGGAAAAAGGTATAAGGATGATTAGACTTTGTGATTCCAGCCTGGAATTGTGATGGAGTCGTCAGTGTTTGCTGGCAGTGACGTGAAGGTGAACTTGGTAACATCTTTCTCAGCTCTCTTCGTGAGGTGAAATAAATCCATGTACGTTTTAAATGGGGAAAAAACTGTTGAAGATGCCTCATGAAATGAACTGTTTAGAAAAACGGAGATAATTTAATTTGATTTCCACCAAAGCTGAGGAAATTCAGTGTTTGCAGTTGCCAATCAATTGACATCTGTTTTATTCTTGTCCTTTGAAATAGTGTATTTTTATGTATTTGAAATGCAAAATTTAAAGTGTTCAGGGTAAGTAGTATCTGTGAAGAAACGGTGAATTACCTCTCAATCTTTTCATTATAGTCTCCTGGCTGATTGCTTGATGGTATGATGTTTATTTTGAGATTTTCACATTCTCAAATCTAGAGTGTTCTGTTTTGTTGACATGTGGACCAGTTGTGAAATATCTGAACTAAGCTTAACATTAAGAAAGAACCTGTAGTGAGGGTGAAAAGCTAAACCAGCTGCTGCTCAAAGTAAGCACGCTCCAGCAAATTGGGCTTTTTATGTGGCTTGGGGGACACGTATGACCTATTGCCATGTGACCATGTATAGCCTCAGTCACATGACATAATTAAATCAAAATTGTAAAAAAGCTTTCCTTATCTCAGAAAAAGTCATTTCAGATCAGTCATAAATTTTGAATGGGGATCACATTGTAATCGGGAGCTAATTTTCTTTTCCCATTATCTCCTGCCATTCCGCGATACGAGAACACTTTGTTCTCCACAGCAGTCTTCACTGAGAGCTTTGGGTTCTCACAGATGTAATTAACCACTGAAGACATCGGATCTTCGTAGGCACCTTCACCAAGACGTGCAGGTGAACGACGCTCATACCCAAGGGCGGGTTTCATTCCAGCTTCGCGTTCCTTGTCAATGCCCTTGGCTCTTGTCTGAAAATACATTGACAGTTTTGTTATAGACGGCGATTTAGGTTCAGGAAATCTCCCTCTATAGAATTGTTCATCCCACACTATATTTTAGCACTATGGGCTGTCTTAAACATTAAAAAATTATCATCGTGTAGAGTCTTTTGATTTTGAAATGTACATGCTTATCTCCTTTTTAATTGTCTACTTCATATCTGCCGTTCGTGTGTCGTTATTTAACATTAGGCTCTGCTTTATTTCATTGGCTTACAGGTGAAATATTTGACTCTAAGTTTTATTTCCTCTGTGATGAACACTGCCGTTCTAACTGTTGGTTTCCCTTCTCTGACCAGTTTGCTGTTTCGTGGTTCACAAGAGGTGCCATGAGTTCGTCACCTTCTCCTGCCCTGGGGCTGACAAGGGCCCTGACACTGATGTGAGTACCCAGACATTTGATGTGTTGCTTTTACACATAGTTCTGTGTTGTTACACCTGTGAGAATGAATTACAGACAATATCCATAGGCTCTTTCTGATAATTAATTGTAGTCCGAGGGGTTTTATGGACTGTAAGATCTGGTTTTGGTAAGAAAAGCAGCAATAAACGTGTGACCAAGAACACTGCTCCTCCGAATGTGACAACCCGGGGTGTTTACCCAAGCACGGAGTCAGCATTTTAGTTTTGTTTGCTTTATGTTGCATGTATTTAATACTAAAAATTCTCAGGAAAGGCTGAGGTGTTCTCTGAGCTTTCTTTGTGTCCATCTGATCTCCAGGTAAGTGTTCAGAGCTGGCTCGGGTCCTCGTCCTCTCTGCACACAAGGATCTATAGCCCCAATTAAATGACAGATTAATCTTGAGCCAGCTGGTTTATAGGCTTTTGAAACAATTATATTTATGCTTGAGCACCAGGCAGGATACGCCCCTCGTATCTTGTTCTGTCAATACTTCTTTGGTCAACAACCAGTTTTTACTTTTGACACATCTGCCTACATGGCGAGACGTGTACAAGAATTTCGTGTCGCCCTGGCGAAATAATCAACTAATCTTGTTCGTTCCCATGAAAATAACATTTCGTTGAGTTTTGCAAATTCCACTTTACGGTGAAGTAATTTAACATCTGCTTATGGGAACAATACATTCCGAGCGTTCTTTGTCTGAACGGCTCTGTTTTGTTTCTTATATTCATGCTCTGGATTGGAGGCTATTATCTCCTCGGATTAAATGCACCAGAAGACTTTTCTTGCAAGGTTTTAATGGGCTTCTC
Source organism: Pampusana beccarii (assembly GCA_013399365.1). NCBI lineage: Eukaryota > Metazoa > Chordata > Aves > Columbiformes > Columbidae > Pampusana > Pampusana beccarii. Next base: position 1,237,875 of record VWYH01010053.1, read on the forward strand.
ATGAATTGTTTTAATATGCTCGCCATGAGACCAACGAACAATACATGGGCAGAAGCAAAAAAGGGGTTCAGAAAATTTGACATGTTAAAAAGTTTTCTCATTTTTAAATTTAAATGCAGAGAAACATCAAAGAACTGAGAAGAATTTTGAAAAGTTTATTTTTTAAAACATTTCACATAATCTGAATTTAGCTACATAAGAAAAATGCATAATTTTATTGAGAATCTCTTCATGATTATAGAATCTGGCATGTGGCAGGTTGTTAATAGTCTTTAATATTGCTGACTGCAATTTGTGATTTGGGTTTTTTTGGCCTTGGTGGTTAAATAAACCAGCCTCGTGCCTCATTTCAGTATTTGGGTTACCAAATGATCGTTTTCAATATTTACACAGAAGTGATGTCTTAAAAACACTTTGAAGATTGAAAGCAAACAGAAATAAATATGTTTTATTAGAGCTATATTAGTGGGTCCTATTACATGAAGAGGACTGTAGAATGTAATACATTCAATTACTCGAGTGTTTGACTATAATGTCGACCCTTTCACAGTTGAGTAACTTGCTCCTATCTGAGTTAGTACAAGCTTTGCTCTGAAATGTAGTGCGCTGTAAAGCTCATCATAATATTTAGCAGGTTTTTTAAATACTAAAAAGTAATTGTCTAAATTATTTCACGCAGGTGCACAATTAATTTGCAAATTGTCCAGCACCTTTGCATGATGTAGCCTTTCCATCCGTTGTAAGAAGAGTGATATTGTCATGAATAAAATGAAAATTTCCAGAGCGATAATTTAAAATTATCATAATTGTATTGATATATAAAACATTTCCGCTTCCGGAACAAAACAAACCCACCTTTAAAAGCCAAGAGGGCGTTTCTTGCAGGTGAGTGTTCACGGGTGTCCCCGCCGCGGCCAGAGCCGTTGGGGACATGGTGACAAGGATTTATTTATAGCCGTGTCCTGACGTTCTTTGGCACCACGAGATGGAGACGTTCCCAGCAGCGGGGCTTGTGGGGCAGGAAAATTCAAAATAAACGGTGTGCAGAGAGGTTTGTCACGTAGTTATTTCCAGGACATGTTTTTGGCCGCAGGAATCCCCTGCGGAAAGGGGGAGCTGCACCGACACTTTCCATGAGTTCTCTAAATAAATTTAACAGTTGCAACAAAATTAATTTTTTAAATTTCTGGGTATTTAAATACAGTCGTTCAGAAAACAAAAGGGGTTTCAGATTATGCTCTCCACACACCTTTTCTCATTTCCTAGCTTTCCTTACATGCTGTATAGCTGAGTATTTAATAAGCTGACTACTCAGCTGTAGACAAGTCCTGTGGTCTGTGTCATGCTAAAAATAGTGGTGTACAAATATTGTCTCCTCGTGTAACATTTTTATTTGCTACGGTTTTCTATTGCTGTAAAAGAGAGAACACATTATTTTTATTACCTTAAAATTAGATACCTTGATAAAGGTGAGTGTAAAAGAAGAAAAGCTTCAAATCATCTTTTTGCTTTACTCAGACTGGCTGAAATGTGAGGTGGAAAAGTCTGAGTTTGTGCCAAAAAGAAAATAATCCTTGTGAATAAAGTGGTCGGCCTTGCCTAGCGCTGAAATGACGGTGTCTGGGGGGGAACAATGTCCCGTTTCAGATGACAGAAAAACTCACACAATCAAAAACTTTGGTTTCCCTAATACTTGGCAGGGTGTGAGCTCTGATGTTTTAGCAAAATCCCAGCTCAGGAAGTTATTTTGCTGCTCTCTAATGGCTCTGTCACTTGAATAGAAATTATTCATCTTCTCTCCGTGGCCGGCTCTTTTATGGTGATGCTACCGAGTGCAATTTTACAGCTCCTGCATTTCAAGGCTGCTGTGATGATACTTTAAAGTTACATAAAGCATCGTCTCCAGTGCACATACTTGCTTTTGGAAGATTGCTTGGTGTTCCAAAAAACTATTTTAAATCATTGATGAAATGCTTTAAAACTTGAGTAAATTACTGTAAAAATGTTAGAGCAACTCCAAAAATTGCCTGCTGCTGTAACTAGCATTAAGATGTGTTTAATATTAAAGAATAACTGGTCAAGTTTCTTTCGAAAAGGATAATTTAAAATGGAGAGTTAAATCTTTGTTCCCTTTGCTATTGGAACATAGTGACCAGAAAGTGTTGTCAAAATGCATGTGATTTATTAAAATATTCCCAATTCTGTGCCACATAGGATTAAACAATAATCGCCAGCAATTTAGGAGAGTTTGGCTGTATTAATTCTTTTTCAGTATGAATTTATAGAACTTCATATAGAGTGCACAAGAATTCAGACATCACTGTCTGTGGATCAGCACTATTTTCCTTTCAGGTTATAATCCAGAATCTAAAAGAGGTTTATGAGCAAAATAAATAGAAATTAAAAAATAAATCTAAATGAGAGCAAGCAACTGGACAGTCAAGGGAGATTAAACCTGATTTTTTGCTTCCCAGAATTGCAGTGAGTTCTTAATATTTAAGCTCCTAGAAGAGAATGAGTTGATAAGATACAGATGTGGGCTTACGGCAAATGAAACAGCAAAGCCATCTCATCCCATTTGGCAGAGTAACCGACCTCATGGATGTTGGAGGGGATCGATATGGGAAAGATTTTAAAGTCGATAAGCCTCTTGATATTGAAATTATTTGGGAGCTTATTATCTTAAGCAAATGCGAACAACTGTCAGGTTCTGTGGCGTTTTATTTCTTGTGATTCCGCTGACTCCTGAATCTCTGCAGAGCATCCTGAGTTGTTTGTGGGGAAATCAAGGTTTCATGCTTCTGGTTTTGACCTCAGAGCCTTAAAAATTAACTGCAGGGCAAACTTACTTATATGATTTTTCTAATTGTTTTGAAGTGGTTTTTAAATGGTGCTGTGCACAGCTATAATGGCTCATTATGAAATATTGGTATTTGAAGATACTGACAAATTCCAATTTGAACAGAAATCAGTCCTGAAATAGACTCCTTTTCGATGGAAAAGAGAAACATTAAAGAAGGAAATCTCCCCAGAAGGGCTCTGTATGTACTGAGGATGTGTTCTGCTTGTATTCAGCAGCATCCGAAGGGAGTTCGTGTATCTGGTAGGGAGCTCGTGCCTCAGTTTCCTCCTCTTAAACCGCACAGCGTCCGACGTCCCGTGCTGTTCCTCTCCCCTTACCAGATGCTTCAGAATCCAAGTGCAGTTTTCCCACCTGTCTCAAGAAATGAATTCCAGCCATATGTCACGCTCTGCACCTTCCGTCCCTCCCCGCGGGCAGAAATCTGCTCCTCACCTCGGGCGGGCGTTTTCTCACTGCCCGTGCTCGGGTTCTTTACTGCCCAGCCAGGTCCGTTCTCCTTCAGGACAGGTTTTCATCGCTCAAAGCTGCCCGTGCACCTACATCCCGTCATTCAAGGAGTTGGAAGGGGCTCCACGAGTTACTTGAAAGCGGTTTGTGTGCTGGAACGCGTTTGCGTTTATCATCTCCTGAGAAAACAGTTGGACCTTCTATTCCTAAATTAAAGCACAGGCTGCTTTTATTGCAACTGAAATGGCTTTTAAGCTAGAGCAGATGATTCTCAAGAAAAATATAATTAAATTCCAAAGGACCAGGTTCATGAACTTTAATAACTCCTTGTAATCCCCAGCCCTGCGGCACAGTCCCGGAACCGACCCTCTTGGGTTGTCCAGCTGCAGGAGATGGATGGAAAAGATTTCACTGTGGTGTTGAAAAGAGCCGTGTGAATCTTCTCCTTCTATGCACCCAGTTTTTAGGCAGAGCGTGGATCGACGCAAGGGCTGTGACTCCAAAGGCACCTTGGCTTAGGTCTTATCGCAGCTCTTCAGTCTTTCAGCTGATGGACCTTGTACCTGAGACACTGGATGTGGAGTTTAACAAGGTTTTTATTCTGGTCTCTGAGCTCTGACAGTTCATAGCTTTCGAAAGCTTTTTATTTATAAAGAATATCTTTTTTGATTTACCCATGCCAGAATGATTCAAATGCTCAATAACTGTATGATAAAAACCGAGAGTTTATATTTTTATTTTCTAGGCTTTTGCTGTGCAATACGCAGTATAACACAGATGTTCCTTTTTAAAATTTAATAATTAAACAGAGATAGGACTGCTGAGAGAGTTAGGAAATTTATATAAATGATGAATCTAAAAATGTCAGTGATTTTTCCTAAGTTATTATTGGGAGCTCTTCCCTTGGGTTGCTGGGGAAAATTTGCTGATGGCTGCTGAGCTCAACTGGTACAGCCACTGTTTCTTCTGGTTTTCTAATAGGTCCCAGTAAAGCATTTGGGTAGCTTTGCATAAACAAGAACAGTTTAGTTTGATTCTTGGACATGCATTTCCTATTTTGTTTGGTTTCTCTTAATTTTCATTGTCCGTTATTGGAGTGACACTCTTAAAAGGTCCAGATAGTTCACAGATTTTTCTTCAGCCTTCAGGAAAGGTTGGATTTGTCTTCAAATAGCCAGTGATATCAGGAATGTGTGTTAGATGATAGTCTTGTCACAAAATATTTTCTCATTCTTATACTTGGTCAGATTTTTATAACAACCTAATGAAACTTGATTCAAACAGAATTTAAAACAGCTGCAGATTACTTACACTGAAAAACAAAATCCTGATGCTTCCATTGAAGTAACGTTTTGCCAGTCGTGACTCCTTTCATCATTTGATTTCAGCTATTCCCTTGCAAATAAATAAACCGTAGCGTGACCCATGTAAGTAATGAAACTTAATCTGTGAAGTACCGGTGATCATAGGCTGAGCTCATAAACTAAAAGCAAAAGCGTATAATAAATTCTGGTAATGAGAACTTAATAGATACAAGAGCCAGAGATTGATGTATTCTTTTTTCTTTTTGTCCCCGTGAGGAGGTACCTGCTGAACTGAGGTATGAAAGAGATTTCTCTGTGTTGGGGAAACCATTGTAATCTGTAACAAAACCACCTCCAGGGCTGTTCCTATGGCAACAGGAGCATCAGACCAGCAAAGAATGGACCAGAAAGGAGAGAAAAGCTTCTGTAAAAATAGTTACAAAAAGCATATGCATAGCTCCGACTACTTTAGTTCCTTTTCCCCACTTGGCATCTGGGATTATCCCAAATCATTCTCTTCCCAAGAAAATTCTTTGCAGTTAATTAAAGATAATTTGAGCCCAGCAGTTTTAGCACACAGCAGGAGGAAGACCTGGCTATCTCTTCTTCTAAACAGCTTTATAAAATGCTTCCTTAGTCGAAATCCACTTCTATTTTTCAAGGTCTATGTTAGTACCTACAGATTGACCTACTTACAAGTAAAGGTATTGTTAAATCTGAAGTTTAAAATCCCGTTTCTCAACACACATTAACAGCATTCTTTTTTTAATGTCTTAAAAAGCTTTTCGCTTCACTTAATTAAAACAAATAAGAATTTTAATAACCAGAGACTTGAATTTCTGATTGTTCTCCGAGTTTCTTCTGTTTGTGGTGTTGGTCTTGTTCTACAGAATGCAATTCTGTTCTCGAGACTGAGATTTAAGTCAGTGCTCTGGTTTAATGTTGGCAGCCAGAATCGGGGTTGAATGGGCTCTGCATCCTGCTGGCGTCCTCTGCCGAGGTGCCCGCGGCTCCCAGATGGCTCTGGGTGCAGGAGGAAGGAAAACGCCTTGGAGAAGGAGAAGGAAAAAAGATAGAAAGGAAAAAAGATAGGGCGACTGTGGAAAAAAAAAAACCAGCAGAAATTAAAGCAGTCTTGGAACTTTTAGGAGAAATGTATAATCCCTCAGTTTCGTTTAACATCTGTCACTTGTATCTTCATGTGCCAAGAGCGTGATTGGGCCATTCATGAGAAGAAAAAGAACCACGCAATCAACAGACTTTGTTCGATATTCCCGCGGAAAGGGGATTTGTGATAAATAATGGGAAAGACTTCAGTCACACGCAAAGGGCTTTATGTTTAACATGCTTAATTTAGAAACATGCCACACAGAGGTGAAATTAAGAGAAATGGGAATACATATACTTTTTTTTTTTTTTTAAATTTGCTGGAAGCACATTATTAGAATGAGAGGGGTAGAAAATGTTCTGTTGTACCATTCCAGGCTAATCCTTTGCTCTTCTGTGAGAAAGTACAGCTGGTTACTGATCTTACAAGCTCAAATCAAAGTCTTTCCTAGTGCTTTGTATTTGGCAACAATAAATGCCTTGGGGTCAAATGAGGAGACGACTTCTGCACCAGAACGTATACCCAAAGTACTCCCGGCACCCTATGGAGGAGGTATGTTGTATATCTAAATTAAGTCACTTCAGTGCCATAACAGTCCAGAAACGGGTACTATAACGCAGGGTTATTTTGAAGTAGTTCTAAAATGAATGAGGGGAAAAAAGAAGTGCCATTTTAATTTTTTTCACATTAGCTGTCACTGCACTGCATTTTACTTTTTTAATCTATCCGCTCCTGTCTCAGCGGTCCGGCCGCTCAGGTTCGTTACTGCTTGTTTTGCCAATACTCTTGGGACACGCTCCAAGAATTTGGGTTATTAGTCACTGCAATAAAAGACCAATGCCTCCTAATCAATACAGGCTTCCAAAAATTAAACATTTCCTGAAGCTGCGGTTCAAAACGATCACATAAAGTTTCTCCTTAATAAGTACAAGATTTTTTTGTCTTCTGAGAATGCCGCACATGAAGGTATCTTTAACATGGGATTTCCTTAGTTTTAATTAAGGCCTTTGGGCAAAATTTGCCCTGCTCTAAAGAGAATATGAAATTCCTCAGCCATGCGCACGCATCTGACATATACACATGGATATTGTGAATTTTAGATGCTCATTTGTGTTCACCAGCAGAGTCAACAGGAGCTGCAAGGAGGCACTTGGTGCTTTTGAAAATGAGGCTAATAAATCATGAACGCCTGAGCTGGGGCTGTGTGGTGTGCTCTGTGCTGCTTAAAATAATAAGATAGATGGTGTTTGCACTGGTTTTTTTCCTAATGCAACTGCATGCCTATTGCTGCATAAATATTATCACCATATAAAGTATGGTACCTATATGTTTAAAAAGCGTTACAGTTACACTAATATCTGAATGGAAAAACCCCTCAGTACTGCAAGTAATATGGCTCAGCGCATCCGTTCTAAGAAATCACTTATTTTTCAAGGGAAATCTCTCTGTATAAATGAGAGCTTCTCTGAATTGAACGGGCTAACATTAGAGCGCTCGAAAATGTACTGAAGGCTACACACTGCTTTGGGAATCTGGATGGTAAAGAGAAATGCAGGGAAAGGTCTCAGAACCAGTGGGTTTCTCGGCATTTCTAAGATTAGCACAGAATTTGCATCTAAGTCAGTGGGAGTCTTTTCGGTGCTTAATGAACTGTGCTTGATTTACAAACTCAGTATTGAAACTGTTTCCTTAGCACAAAAATAAAGAGTATTTAAGACTACAACTGCAATAAAAACTAAATGTGCCTATAGGTACCGCGTGTTTTGCCTAAAATATATGGTGTTGCACAGCCACCCTTTTGTTTAAAAAATGAGCTTTGCAGTATTTACATACATTTTCTTCTTGTGATTAAAAAGACGTGGGGGTATAAATAAGGCCAGTGGCAAGAAACTGTTGTTCCAAAAACTTGCTGCTATAATAATAATATAAAAAAAGGAGACAAGGAAAAAACACCTGTTTTAATTGGGTTTCTTCAGTAGCTCTGACCTTGTGCGAAATTGTCCCAGTATAACCAGGCTTAAAAGTCTGTTAATGCTCTTCTGACTTAAAAACTAACAACTTGAAAGTGAAGTCTGTCAATAAAGGGAGAAAACTAATAGGTAGTAATCAAAAAACAAAGAAAAAAATTGAATTAAGTCCTTGCTAATGATATTCCATAATTTGATCTCCTTAATGGATGGGTAGGATAATCTATTTAATTGTAGCTATAGTTTGTGGTACAGTACTGTGCCTTATTGTATTATGGATCTATAATGGAAGAAGCAGCATTACTTTTGTAATAAATACATGTTTCTCAAAATGCTTTATTTTCGTCGTTTACCAGAGATTTATATGTTGCCTGTGAAGTTTTTTCTTATTCTTTCTCCTGAGACCGATCTTTTGAAGGGCTCTTCACCAGCGTTCTCAGTTATGCAGCAAGTTTTTGGGCCTTACCCGTTTTCAAGTATATGCTGCTATTTAATGATTTATCCTTGACTGGCATGCCTTATGTCGAGATGTTCTTTATCTACAGCCTAATTAAACTAAATCATATACCGTCTGCGTCTAGTTCAATTAAAATGAATTGGACAGATTGACCTCCTTAATACTCTTCAAAGCGTGTTATTAGTCTGTACAGTTCCTTCAAGATAAATTGTCATCTCTTGAGGCAATACTTACTGTCTGCTTGAAGAAAGTTAGAAAAAAAAGGCCTATCCGCATAACTAAGATGAAATTAAACGGGATATTTTTCCACTTCTAACAGAAACTTGAAACCCTTCTTAAATTTTAGCCCTAGACAAAGAGGTTTCTGGGCTTGAGTAGATAGCAAAAGATAAACTCGATGAAGTGTATGGACTGCTGATAGGTTTTTTGGTTATGTCCTGCCTCTACTGACAGTGTCGGTCGTATGTAATAGCTCTTTTCTGCTCTATAATGAAGTAAACAGGGCTTTTTGATTCTACGGCTGTTCTTAAAGGCTTTTCACTTGACTGGCATTTTATAGTGATATTTTCCTGAAGTTCACTTTGGTGTTTGTTTGCTAGCTTTGATTAATTAATTATGCTTTTAACATAATAATTTATCCTTTTATCTCTCTCTTGACCCCTAACATTCCTCTCAATCGGATGCTGGATCAGGAACTGATCTTTAATAGAAAGCCACTATTTTTCCCTTCTCTGCCTGTGCAGATGGTGTTTCGCTTCTTGCTGGAAATAGTCTCTGCACAAGATGCTGCCAAAGCATCTTCGTTAACCATTTGGCAGAAGTTTTGGGGCGATCAACCACCTTTACTTTACATGATAAAATCATTTTGCCCAACTAATCTTTTAGAAATTTAGAAATCAGCCTTTTTTTAGTGGCCTTCCGAGTTCCTTTGCAGCCCGGGGCCTGGTGAACACGGCAGCGTGCGACGGGTCTTGTCAACCAAAAAGCATTATTTGAGATGCCGCTGATGTGTTTTTGGGGATTGCGCTAATTACATTGTTCACGCAGGAGAGCGACTTAAAAAAATGGAGGAGCCAAATATACAACCAGTTTTTATTCTCCAGATTAATCTGTTGGAGATAACTGTCCAGCAGATTTAAAGCGCTGTCTGTCTTCAGCGGGAGCCTGGTTGAAGCTAAAGCAGCTTGTGAACGGTGCGGCTTTTCTGGGCTGGGTTTTCCTGTGGGATATTCCTCTGCCCTGACCTTGCACAAACCTGCTGGATCCACAGTATCCTCTGTGATTACACCCTCAGACGCCGTGACTGTACAACAGTATTCCACAGTCTTCTTTAAAACACATTTAATGGTATTTTAAGCGAGATTTGATTATTGTGCAGAAAACAGAAATACGTGTTTCTTTGCAATGCAGAAGAGCAGAAGACAAGCGGTGATTTTTGCTGTTTGGGTGATTCAGTGAAGGTGGACGGACTGTCTCTTAAGCCCTTTGAATTGAAGTTTGGGGTTTAGCTACAAAATTCATCATGCTGCAATAAAGAAGGAAATTCAATTTCATCATCAGTATGTAAGATGAAAATTTACTAGAGCTAGATGTTACTGGAAGTAAATTAAGTTTGAATTCATTAAGAACCTAGAAACAATCATCAAGTCTGTAATGAAACAGTAGCAAATGCAAAGCCAGGCTTTTAATATTAGCACAGATTTTGTGGAGCTTGTTGCGAGTTTTTTACCTGCTCATTTCCCAGTTTTTAGGCTGGTTTTGCCAGGAAACCACACGTGGCTCGTCAGGACACTCAGTCCATCCTGCGGCTCAGTCTTTGTGACTTAACCCACGTCGCACCAATTAATTCATCCGATGGCTTCTTCCTCCTGACGGTTTCCCTATCAGTGAGAAACTCAGGGTCTGATTTTGTGCTGAGGAATTCCTGGAGCTTACCTCTTAACACAGGTATTTTACAAAAGGTTAATTAGGCACAATAAATGAGCCCTGCCTGGATCATACAGCGAGCGGGGCAGAATCCCCGTTCTCATGACCTCAGATTGGTTCCAGACCCCCTGGGTTGCAGAGTCTGTTGCTCTCTCTGCCTCCACAAAGCTCTGTAAAAATAAATGGTCTTTGCTTCTCATCCTCAGGAAATGTTTTAGAGGAGAGGGAATTGGAGATTGGGAGAATAAGTTTTCTAATCAAGAAGAAACTGCATCCTTTCCTCAGTAAGGGCTCCATTTGGGTTATTATAGTCTGATATTTCAGGCATTTATTTTAAGGCCATGTGAGAAGATTGTGTCTTTGAAAGATATTGAATATTTAAAACAAGTGTTCTAAGATGTTCTGAATTCTCAGGGGACAGATTAATAACTGCAAGCTAAAATATTTCAAAATAAGAAAGTTATATTCCAGTGAGTTTTTTGCCTTCTGAAAATAACCCAGCTGTGAAACCGAAAGTATGTGGTACTAAGTGTTCTTTGTTCAGAGTTTAAAAATAATTCAAAACCCCAGAGATCTGGAAGCAGATGTCTGTGCTTCAGGATTCACAGGGCCCCAACAATGGGAATATCTCATTGTCAGCAGACTGATTTCATATTCATGTGGCACCCATCTATCCGCAGAAAAGTTTCTTTTTCCGCTGCTTAAAGCATAGTTTTAGAGAGAGGAGGTTTCGTGGTGGTTTTTTTAATTTGTTCTATGTCCTTGGGCTCATCACTGGCATAGTTTAAGAAAAAAAAAGTCCTGCAGTGTTATGTTTTAGGAGGTACTCGAACGTTTCTGTACTGATGGTGTTGGTTCTGAAACCTATAATTGTCAGACTGAAAATAAAGTACAAGTGTTCAGGTCCATCAGGAGGTTGAACGGCATCTAGAGCCCGAGTCAGACATACGTGGTATAGGGATTGGTAGCGAAAGGAGAAATGATAGGCTAAATAATTGGATAAAGACGCTCAGACCATTTTAAATCTATACTTGCTGAGCCTCTGCCACCGTCCCTAGATCACAAACACGGGTGGATGTGATGCCACTGGAACACCGGCCAGAGCATGGAGAGCGGTAACACAACCGTGTCCAATATAAAGTGGAAAAAAACCAAATGCAGAGCTGCTGGTCTCCGAGTTAACCTCTCTCGATCATGCAAACTGCTTGAGTTTGGCTTTCAAAGCATTTAAAAATTGCTCTTGCACTGATTTGTTGGGTGTTCAGTTATATAAAATCAGTATAATGCAAAAAGTAATAATGAGAGAATATCTTCTGATGGTGTCTGGAATTAGCCTGTGAAATGAGTGGATCAGTGGTCTCGGTTGCACAGACAAGGGTCATATTTGATCAAATCGGTTGTGGTTCTTTCTCTTCTCTTTCTCTTAGTTGTAGGTGTTTAGTAATTTGCCGATAGACAGAGCTGCTGGTCGCATAATGTAAAACCTATGGACGAGAGTTCCGTGCCTTCCAAACGCAATTGTTTTGTCATTGATTTTTTAAAAAAGGAGAAGCTGTGGTACTTTTGTTTTGCCTCTTTTTTTTCTTTTTAAATTTGGGGTTCTAGAACAGCAGTTACTTGAAAAATCTTAAACAAGTTTTGCTGTGACCTTTGAAACTGCCCAGATGACTTGATAAGAAAAGCGTCCACTATGTCTGGCAGTAGCTGATAAGTTAAATGAATCGTGCTGAACTGAGTTGTTTTCTGCAGGACGCTATATTTTGGAGTATCAGCTGGTTGACAGGCTCAAAATGTACTCGATTTCAAAAGATCTTTTTGATACAAATATTATTACTGTGATAATAAAGCATCTCTAAATGCTTTAATGCAGCTTTACAAACAGAACATACGATACAGGGATGAGAATGTGCCTGTGTCTCTATGTGGAAAATGTTCTAATTGTTTCAGATGCTGCTATATTATAAATAAAAATGCTGTATAAATGCAGTATAGAGCTGTGTTTATAGTTTGTGTACTTAAACTTTTATTAAGCTTTTCTTTTAATGCTGCGTCGCTGTTGGTGAGCAGCCTCATTTGTTGTGCCTGGCGTGAAATATGTAAAAAAAAGGTAAAAATAATAAAGCAAGACCTTGCTCTGTCATGCTTAAAGTAGCCGTGGGAGTCAAATGGAATGAGAGTTGATAAATTAATGATGCTAAGTGCTGAAGGAAAATGGAAAAGTGATGAATGTAAGTAGAGAGGTGCCAATCTTTAATAGTGTGATTGACGAGCCAGGCACACAGGTAGTGGCAGAAACTGTGGGCAAAGGGTATAAAGACGTGAACAAATTTAAAGTGATGGGGTTGAATTTGGGACTAAGAGTAGCAGTGGTTAATAGACACATTTGTTTTAGTCACTTTTCGAAACATGTTTAGGGAAGACAATATGATTTTGTAAATATACAACACATTATTATTCCTTTCCTTATCTTGTAACCGTGTGTTGTGTTTTAGTGCAGGTCTGATTTCCTGGGCTGTTTGTAACATACGGTTTGTGTCTGACGGCTGAACTGGGGTTTGTCCTTCTGGGGGTTGTATCCACAGAATGGGTTTCTCTGGAATTGATCTGAAGGGTGGTGGATGCAGAGACAGCGGCTGGTTTGGGCTTGAAAAATATGTCAAATTACAAAAGCACCTACAAAGGCCGAGTCTGCTCTAGCAAACAAGCGCTTTGTCATTACCCATCACGACCGACTGTTGCAGGCGTTGTATCTGGCCATAAATCTCATCGAAGGGCGTGTAAATAGTTCTAACTAAAACCCAAGTGGAATTAGCACTTCAGGCATGATCTTGGCTGAACATGAATGTCCAGAATATGGGTTGAGATGTTGATTATATCTGAAAAGGTATATTTTATTTTTGTACCGGGAATTGTTTTTTATTTGCACAGCTCCTCCATGAATTTGATGGACGCGCTGTAGCTCTGATTGGGATTGTAGGAGCCGCATGAGGCCTAGTCCTACATCTTCGTACTTTCTGCCTCTTCCTCTTCACAAAATTTACCAATTTACCTCAAGCCTCTTTTACCAAGTGTTAAATTAGTCTTGGTTTGGAGGGACTACAAGACGTTTTACACCGTAATTATAGGTATGTTGTGCAAGATGCACAATCCATGCACATGGCATTGAATAATACACAGAAAAATACTTTGCTCAGTGCAGTGCATCTTCTCTTTTTTAAACATGTGAAGGATGTAGTGTAAATCTGATATTCAGCTATTAATTTATTTGTGCCAAAAATCAGACGCCCAGTGAAGAGCCATGTATGAGACATATTTTTTCCTGAGTATGAAATTCTCAATGTAAACTGTCACAGAAGCATTTATGTTATTATTAAGTAACTTCACACTAATTGCATTGTAATGCCATATAATACCTTGGATTATGCACATTGTAAGAGTGTTATCTGAAACCATTTGTTTTCTTTTTAAACACGATCTGGAGTTCGTCTGGAGGACGTCTACTATTGTCTCCTTGGTTTTGTTTCATTTAATGGTGAGGAGAGATTTTCTGTGCTGAAGTTTCATGAGGACTCCTGGAGACAATGTAATTTCTGGCTGCCAATTTATAAATATTTGCTTTGCATTTAAGTTTTTCCGTGTTTTGCACTTGGAGTAGTCTATTACGGAAGGATTTTTCTCCACAGTTTTTATATTTTGTTTTATCTTCAACTAATTTCCTCCAGCCACTTCTTCATAGGCTGTGAATGTCTAAATCGCTGCCCAAATGGCCACTGTAGAAGGAAGACGTGCATCTTGCTGATTTTCCTGTGCTCATTTTCCTGTGTTTCTGCTGGCCCAGCACTTGACCGGTGCTAGCAAAATTGGTTTTCAAAAATTGGTTTTTTTCCTTTTTTTGCTCCTCATGTCACTCTTCCACATGTTTAGCGTATCAGGTTTTTAGCGTATCAGGTTTTTCTTTTAGCAGGATTAATACTGTGCAATTCCATTTGTACCTGGGATTAATTTTAATAATTGTTTTTGATGCAGCCTTACAAAGGCTTAGCTAGCAGCGCTAGAGAAAGCCTGCATTAATCTCTGTGCTGGGATTACAGAGGAAGAGCAGGTTCTTTTCTTCTTCTTTTTGAACATCTACAGTGCATGCAGATGAGGAAAAATGCACTTATTCTGCTTTCATACGCGACAGGCAGTTTCCATACATGCCTGCTCTATAGTCCCTGACTAAACATTGCACTATGGTGCCTTTTATGAATACAACTCGAGAGCTTTCCAGATTTTTTATTTCCTCTATGGTTGCATCAGTCTGTAGAGTCGTATTTAAGTGGTCTTTATAAATTCTTTATAATAAATTACAGAAAAGCAAGTATCCTGTTGGCCTTGGCGTTTACATGAGCTCTTGAGCTGTGACATGCGGAGCTGGGTAAAGTGATGACAAATACAAAGTTCTTGCACTGTGGCTGCAAAGCTTCATTGCAACCCTGATTTTACCCCTGTGTTTTTCCACAGCTGTTGAGCTTTATTCTGCCGTCTTTTGTGGAGTGATAGGTCAAGTCCTGGGTTGCAGTATTTTGTGTGTTAGGTGGGTTTGGTATTTGTGGTTTGGGGTCTGTGATGAGAGGGACACGCAGAAGTCAGCATTTCTATTAAATACCTTGTAAGCTCAGTAGGGAGTACAGAAAGCTCTTCCAAGGGACAACTGCGGATCTTTTACTGCAGAGATACCTAAAGGTAATGGTGTGAATACCCTCCCTGATGATTAAAGCCCTCTTTAAAGTATTTAGTATTAAAAGTAAGGACAAAGTATTTAGAGGAGAAACCTTTTAAAATGACACATGCCTGTCATCTCTAAAAACAGTAGGTGGTTGTAATCGCTCCCCGTATAGTCTGATTTTCTTGAACAGTTCCTCTTAGATCCCTTTCTCCAGGAAAATGGAGTCTTCTTTTGGGAAGATCAACGTGCAGTTTTTAAGAACTCTGCTGTTGAAACATCAATGCAAAAACATAAAAAAGAAAGTACAAAAGTATGTGTCTGAACTGAAAACTTCTCTCTGAATTTCCGTTCCACTGTTCAGGAAACACCCTCCCGCAGTGCTCCGTTTCCACAAACAAATCTGCACAGAAGTTAGTGGGGTTTGGCGTTAGATTTGCAACCATATGTTGATGTATATGGATATTGCATCTTCCTGTTTGGTAGCAACACATCCAGACGCATCCGTGCCCGTACTTGGATGGGGACCGATGTGTGCAGATGCTGCCGGGGGAGGTGGGAAGGAGCCAAGGTGCGATGGAAATCAGCGGGCAAGGGTTTAGTGGGAACGTGCAAGGTGTGTGTTTATAAACCGGTGGGTTCTTCAGCAGCGTTCACTGTTTTAGAGGAGGACGGGGAGTTCTGCACTGCGAGGAGGAGTGGGAAATGTAAACCTGTTATTATTCAGGGCCTCGCGTGGTGAAGAAGCGCAGAGGCGAGAGCGGTATCTTCGCAGTACGTTCATCAGCTACGTTCATAGCGCTGCTGCTGATTTACTCTGAGATTTTTTTTTTTTTTGGCAAATCAACTCGTCTTTATGTGCTCAAATCTATCACTTAATAGTTGTGAAGAGCTTCATTCAAACCACATTAGAACTAACTGAGGGCAGGTATGGCTTTACAAATTGAATCTTGATTGTGTTTCACTTTTGCTGTTGTCAGCAGTCAAGAAGTTTGGGGTCACAAAGATGCTTTCATAAGACTTAACACGCTAAATATTATGTCAATTTACGGCTGGGATATCTTCTGAAAGAGCATTTGGAGTCACTCCCGTTTTTCCCTGCCTTGATTCGGATTCCTTCTTGGATAAGTGTGTATCACTTTCCTGTTTAAACTGTGTTTAAGGTCCGACAGATGTTGAGTTGTTTGACCCGATACCTCTGCACTCAGGGTCGTTGCCTTTACGGAGATACCGGGGCATTTCAGGTGGTGTTTTCAGCCTTTATCTCGTGTCGTCTTCTGTTTCAGTGAATGGCAGAAGGACAGTCTGAGCTCCGGATGAGGATAATAGGGGGGAAAAAAAAGTCATGCTATCTCTAGTACAAGCAAGTTGGCCAATAATGAAATTTTAAACTGCTGAGCAGTTATTGTATGCAAACATATTAATGTAAAAGAATTGTCATGCAACCTGATGTCGCACAGTGCAGTGACAATGACAACATTATCTATTGGCATTAAGTCCTTTATTACGCTGATGATGCACTGCACCTAACCGCATTTCGGCTCCACTGGAAAGCATGACAAGTACTAAACAATTCAGCATATTGTACCTATCCTATCAAAAAGTAGCTATATACTTTTATTCGGCAGGAATTTGTTTAAATTACTTCTTCCATCTGATGAACGTTAAGCTATAGATTGTAAAACGTATTCAAGATATAAATGATTCTTTGCGTTAAAAGGTGCGTTCAACAAATAAATAGATTGCCAAATAATAAAACTAATAAATTATTTTTTTAAGCAAGGCATATACAGCTGTCTCTCTGTCTTTCTAGTACTCCTTGTGAATCCAGAACCCTGGATTCAATCTTTATTACAATGATGTGTATACTGTAACTTTATGTTGAGTTGCATCTGAAGCAGAATCTTGCCCCATTTCTTCCTAGTCGTGAATCAGTTTCTGACAGGATCTTTTGTTTATGCACTTTCTGTAATTATACTGCAGTTTCTTCATTAAAAAAGAATGAAGAAAAAATAGCTGGTAAACACCAAGTCCCTTCCAAATTTAACTGTCTTTATAGTAATTAAGAAATTACAAATCCCTTTGAGTACAGTCATGCAGATCTTTCTCCATTTGCCAACTCAATCAGTACTATTCTACACAAGAAGAACATGAACAAAAGGCAGCAATCAAAATCAGTTCATTCAATGACCACCTGTTTCTTTTAATTAAAATTAATAATTTAGTGTGAATTCCAGGAAAAGACTGAAAAATCTGCCTTTGAATCATTTTTGAACTGTGGTCAAGTTGTCTTCTGTAGAAGTATAGAGGGGGAAATAGTTGATTGGTAATTGTCGCTATTAATTAAATACCATTTTTTTCTGTTTGTGTACCCTCAGAGAGATGGTGTGAATTTTGGGGTTGTCCTGTGCAGGGACAGGAGGTGGACTCCATGATCCTGGTGGGTCCCTTCCAACTAAGGACATTCTATGATTCTATGACCTCCAGTATCTCTGAAATCCATCATGAGAAGGGCCTGCCTCTTCTGTTCTCCACTGCATCATTCTTGTGCAGTTTTAGAGACTAATAATTTACATTGTGTTGATTACCTGTATTTTTTCCTTGTCTTGGTTTTCTTATCACACCACTACCTACCTTTCTTTTTTTTTTTAATAGAGTTGAATGCAACTCTGTTCGTGCTCTGAACACCTCTCCGTGTGTTATGGTGTGCGAGTGTTTCCCATTCTGCGGTGGAATGAATGTTTTTCTCTGAGTTACTCCTGCCCGGAGGGAGGATTCCTGGAAAGAGGCAGTGTGCAGTTTCTTACTACACCAAGTAACAACACAGGGTTGTGTCGTTCCTCTCCGTCTCCTTTGCAGAAGGGCGCTCTTCATAGCTAAATGTCAACCTGTGGAAGATTTTTTGGGGTGTTTGGCAGGTAGATTTAGAGCTCTGGGTAGGAATAACCCCATGAACCACTGCAAAACACGGCTGATCATCTAAGCTGAGCCTATCTTGAGCTGGGCCTTGGGCTCAGTGGGCTCCAGAGGTCCCTGCCAGGCTCAGCCTGGCTGCAATCCCCTCCTATTTTTGACTCTTCAGGCAATAGAACTTGTATCTTTTATTGTCCTTTGCTGAAAGCAGCACCGCTTTTCTACACTGCAGCTCTGAGAGGGAAATATCAAATAAGCTTTAAGCATTTGTACGTTTTGTGATAAGAAGTGATATGTTCTTTGTATTGCTGACTTCATAATGTTACTTAATCATTCCCAAGAGTCTCCAATTCTCTTTGCTATCCCTTTCCTATGTACACAGCCACGTTTGGTCAGGGGAGAGCAAGGCTGGTGACCAGCTAAACCAGGGCTTTTTGCCGTTTCTTGCTTCTGCGATGGCAGAAGCTGTATTTTAAGCCCTGGAAGTTATTACCAGTAGAAGATTCTGCCTTCTTGGCTCCCACAGCTCCTCGAGGTTAAAGCCGCTTTCTCAAATGAAGATGCCGTGGAAATCACCAATTGATATTTTTGTTATCTCAATAGGAAAAACAAGTAGCAAATAGAAGAAAGTCACTCAGACAGACACGGTACCTGAGTGGGGTGGTAGAGATTGTAGCTGCTGTTTGGAAGGCGTTCAGAAATGCTGGAGTCTGGAGATTTTCATAAACGAAAGGGAAGTTTGCCTGAGGACAGCGTGGGATGAGCGTGGGGTTTGTCTCCACACACAGAAAAACATGCGAGCTTCTTAAATATGTTTTATTAACTTGGTGTTTGCTTGGGGAAGATAAAGCTGTTTAAAGTAAAATATGTGTGGTACAAATTGCAGTGGTTTTATTGATCTGTTGGAGACATTTGGAGAGGGACAAAGAAAGATGTTGGATTCAGTAAATGTGTAAAGGTTTTGTACCACTCTCTGGAAAACAGACCAACCGGTCTTCCAGGGCTTTTCTATCCGTAAAGAGGAACAGTGATCTCTTACCTCTTGTGACGATTTGTATATGGTTTTGCATACATTTAACATATTGTCTCCCCTTCAGGTTTTGATGGAAATTCAAACAGTACTGCAATTGATGCTACTGAGGTTCAGGAATTATTTTTTTCTTTTGTCAAAGTGAAGTAATCTGGGGTGGTTTAAGCTTCCTTTTCTTTCAAACCTTTTAAACTAGTAAATAAATATATTTGTGTTTGGATTGGGGTGAAGAACCTTCCTGTGCTTCTGTTGCAGCGATGGGAAATGGAAAACTGGGTGTATTTGCATTGATTTACACAAAATTGTTTTATGGTGTCATAGGTCCTGGTCCAACCTTAGGACCTCACTGGTCATCTGCTGCAGAGCTCGAGTTGTTATTGCAATGGAAAACATCATCTTCCATTTCTCCCAAAACATTTTTACACTCTCATTTTTGCATTTTCTGCTTCTTCATGATCACAAAATTAGCAGTTCAGATATGGAAAAAAAGCCTTTCAGAATCGTTAATGTATGTGTGTTGGTATTAATGACGGGAAACAGTTGTTTTAGCCCCACATGGAGGGGCTCTGGCCCTGACAGATCTGCTTGCAATACAGATTTAAATTCCTTCCAAAAATCGCACCAATTCTGGCTGTGTCACCTGGAAGATTTTGAATTAAAGACATGATGGGTATAGTGTCAGGGGTTTGGTCTCAGATACACCGTTCTGGGGATGCCGTTATTGATACTATCAAGTCACATACTATGAAAGGACTTTAACAAGTAATAATGTGGTGCTGCTTCCTATCTAAAATCTCCACTGATGCAACCTCATAAGCGTTTTTAATATACTTTATACTTTAAAGCAATGCAATGATTTAGCGCCTGCAAAATTATAGTTGGTTCAATGTTGCTATCAAGGGGAATAAAATTCTGATCAAAAGGGAGCTTTTAGAAAGAATTCAGAAATATAAAGCTCATAAGCTGTTTTGTGATGTGTTGAAGCGCAGTTGGACGTGTGCTGCTGGTTAACCGTGCGCTTTCAATTACCGCGCACCCCCGGCTTCGAGCCAGAAAAATTACGGGACGATTTCTCGCAGGAGGGTGCTTCCCCTTGCCGTTCAATAAGGGAAATGGCTTCATTTGTGCTAAACAAAGAAAAAAAGGCAGGAACGGTGGCGATGCTGCTGCAGGGGGGCAAAACGGGGCTCGGTGGCCGCGCACAGATTGCAGGATGTGCAGTTTGGGCGAGATGCTCCGTGTTCTTGTGCTTCCCTCTGCTGGGGTGCAGCAGGATCCCTGCCCGGCCCCTTTGGGCAGAGCCAGAGCTGCGGACTCATTTATTTACTTTTTAAAGGTTTCTGTTCCATTTTCGGTTTTGTTTCCGTAGGTCCACATGGTGCGGGTCTGCACAACACGGATCTGCGGAACGTCAGCGCATCTCAGCTTGGAGACTAAGGAATAATTTGATTTTTTTTTTGTATTATTTTTTATTTTCAGAGCCGTAGATGCCCAATTGTGATTTGTCTTGACAGGGGTTCCGCACCCACATGTATTGTCACAGGCTCTGGAACTCCAGTCCATGCAGAGCACTGGCTAGATTTCTGCCACTTTAAAGGTTTTTCAAAGACAAATATTTAAATGTCTGAGATATCGATTGCTCAGAGTTGCCTTTCTCATTTAATTATACTACATTGCATTCATCTGTACTTATAAAAATGGGGGATTGTCTTAATAATAGCAGAGAATTCACTTTTTAGCATGAAAATAACATGAATTTTAATAGAGCGTATTATTCATCACTGCTTAACAAGTGCTTTCCCATTGCTTTCCCACTGCCACTCTCCCCCTTCATAATTTTGATGGATTTTGGAAGCAGCAGTGGGTTTTCCCTTTAGATTTTCGCAATTAATCTATGCCAAGTTTAGTGCAAAGTTCAATTCTCTTGCAAATAGCAGCCATTATTTGGCAGTTCATCTGTCATATCCTGGCTTGGCTCCCTGTGTTTACTATGAAATGCGACTGCCAGCTCAGCTTCGGGAATTATCGGAGGTTTACATTGATTAAAAGGGGATATTTGAAGGAAAATTGCATGGGCTTACCTCTCCCTCAGTAGTTTACCTCTAGCTGAAAAATAGTAAAAACAATATTCTTTCCTCGATAATGCATTTATGTCACTTAATGCATATTTAACATTCGGAAGTAATAAACTGTATTAGCAACTAATAAGTCTTAATTTCTGTTAATAGTATAAGTAATTAGTACTGGCAGTGTAGAAATTATTGCCGATATAGTTACTTATAATTAAAGTGTGAACTACAGATTCAAGGGTAATTCTAAGTGCATGAGAAGCACATGTTAGTATGGGGAATAAGATAAAAAGGTTTTATCATCTGTGATGGGTGTGTAGAGACCTCGTGGCTTTCTCTGTATGTTCTCAGCCTTGCTTGGAAAGTAATGGTTTGTGCACTTCGATTTACCAAAAATGATAAAATGCATAGGACTGAAACAGAAAATAAGGATTAAATGCTGATGATTAAATGCACTCTCTTGTTGGTTAGCTTTTAAATATTTTTGAGGTTCTTCTATTTATTTCTATAAAGGGATTTTAAAAGAGAGATTTCCTACATGCAAAGTTTCCATTTCAGGAGTAGTTTTCATGCTGTTTCCTTTCGTCCTCTTTTTTAATGCCCTGCCTGGAATAAGTGATTTCATGTGTGCATATAGAATAATAACTAATGGTCAGAACATACTTGCTGCTCTTTAAAAAAAAAATCATATTCGATTGTTCCTTTTAAACATCGCACAGTAGGCGTTTTCACTCAATGATAGAAAAATAATATTTATTATAGAGAGCAAATGATGATTGAAACGATATCTGTTGAGTTATGTAGGGCCAGCCTCAGAGTTTGACCCAATGTGATTTCTTCATTCAGGTGACTGGTTTTATTTCATTGTTTTATGAGGATGCCTTTGCTGGTAGTTGTGGTTCTGCTTTGTAGCGAGCACAGTAGAGTTGTCCTGACATTTCACAGCATTTTTAAGCCACACACACACCCCTGCTTAACTTAATTTCATGTATATTCCATTGATTGGAATGGGATTATTCAGTAGTGTTTGTTATAGAATTTCAGTATAATATACAGGTTCAATGTCCTTAGTAGACGTTCATTATAATAATTTCCCATAGTTCTTTCTCCTCTATATCATTACTTTATACTCATAAATACCATTTATGTCAGATGTTAAACACAACTTTAAAAATCTGGTTTTTCGGAGTCGTTCTTAGAAGCTGTTTTGTCCTTGTGAGCAACAGATGTGCTTACCAAAGGAATGTTTAAGTGTCTGTTCATAAGGCAACAAGTTCCCTTACATCTTCTTAAAAAACAAAAACGAATTAAGGAAGAATTAGCTTTGAAAATGTCATTTAAATTGTTTGGAAGGCGTATAGTCCGAGTGGATCCATCAGATAAGGCTGTAGTAACGCAATGTTCCCATGACCCATTGGCTGTATCTTTAATAAATAACGAAACAGATGTTCTCTGGAGCTCGAATGTCATTCCACTTGGGGTAACTGTGTTTACAAAATAAATACGGTTGTTAGCAGTTTGCATTTCATATCTTAGGCTGTATAACAACGAGAACTGTCGAAGTAGTCTCAATGTGAATAGAGAACAGGAACCGAGGCCAGCATACCTGCACCAATGTAGGTACCGCCCTAAGGGCTGCGAATTAGCTACGTGCTGGAATATATTTTTCTGCAGCTTAAGTGGCAGAAAAGGAAAGTTTTGATATTTAAAGCAATATTTTAAAGGTGTGTCGATCTTATTTTTTGTGACTTGAGAATCTCTTTGTGTGTGTTTTCCCTCAGGATCCCAGAAGCAAGCACAAATTCAAGATCCACACCTATGGCAGCCCGACCTTTTGTGACCATTGCGGGTCGCTGCTCTATGGGCTTCTGCACCAGGGGATGAAATGTGACAGTAAGTGAAGTTCTCCTGTGTTCCCGAAAGGGGATTCTAGAAAGTAGAGTGGAAACACTTGGTAACAGCTTCTTATTCCTTTTCTATGGAAAATACCATTTCAAATGTCAGCTATTTATAGTACTGCTATATTTCAAGTAGATACTTCAGTGCTATGCTAATATACCAATGAAAATCGCCCGCGTTGCTGAGAACATGGAGTGTTGAGTTTGATGTGGCTGAAGAGCACTTGCCGTGGCAGTTTGAGGAAGGCTGGTTTGCACTAGTCCAGTGAATGCACTGTTGAAGACTGAAATTTCAGTTCCTTTGGTAGCCAGTGTCCAATATTTTCTTGCGTTTCATTTGTCTTGGAAGTCTCCTGCTAGAAAACCTAACAATTTAAACGTTACTCCCTTGGTTTCTAATGCTGGCAGGAGTGCTCTGTTTTCTTAGTTACGTTCCCAGCAAGGTTTTATTCCATATTCACTTTTCCTTGCACTTCACTAATAACATCTTTAGTTTTCTGACATAGATTATTTTATTCTCTGTGCCATTCAGTCCACAAAATATAGAAATAGCCGTTTGGTTGAAAAACACATAGCTGTAATCTGAAATCTTGCCAGCAGTTAAGCATTGTAATGTTAACTTTCACTTTGCTCGGTGTTCGCAGTGTAATCGTATTACTAGCTTCCCATAGCTGCCTGAACCGTTTTTATATCCACAGCCTGCGATATGAACGTTCATAAGCAATGCGTAATAAACGTCCCGAGCCTCTGCGGCATGGATCACACCGAGAAACGGGGAAGGATTTATCTGAAAGCTGAAGTCACTGGTGACAAACTGGAAGTAACAGGTAAACAGCTCATTCTGGAATTTTTGCAGGTTTTATGAACATGTAATATACACTGTGGGTTTATATACCTTGGTCAAATCTTTCTGGATTAAAGCCACCGAGAGAGTATTTCCCTTCAGAAGTGCGGGGATCTCATTCAACATGTCCTTGAATCAAGAAATGCTGTGAACTGGTGTTCATGAAAACAGATAGAAAAATGAAAGCTGTAGTAATAGCTTTAAATTCAGGAATATTAATTGGAAAACCACCATAATGGCAGTTTTCCATGTAGGACCGCTCGCTGTTGAGGGAGTTAGCCGTCGTCTTCAGAACACAAGAAACACTCTCAACTTCGTCAGCTGAGGAGTTGTTTTCTGCATTTTGGAGTATTTAATAAACAAAGGCAGCTTGGATTCAATCCCAAATACTACTCACAGTGAGTTATAAAATGAAAAAATAATCGCGTTCTGTAAGGTTAAGGTTATGAAGATAGGGATGGGGAGGAAGGAAAGGCTGGCGGTCGTTTCCCTGGGAGGGTTTCTCCCTTGCAGAAAAAAATCTGAAAAATACATTTTGCAAATGGAAGGGCTGTTTTGTCCCCCTAGATAGACGTGTAATAGATTGTTTAACTCCAACAGAGCTTCCTTGTGCTCTATCAGAGAGTGGAGTTTATGGCTCAGGATCTGCATAAGAATTTGTATTTGCAGCGTATTTGTTCTGTACATTCTTTCTGCTTTAGCATTCCAAGTTTGCAGAAAAGTTCTTGAAATAAAAGTGACAGTGGCCCTGAAATTAATATTCTTTTTTTTTTTTTTTTTTTTTAAAATAAAAACCACTATACAGACTGAGCCCAGACCGGGTGACATTTGAGATACCTTTTGTGCATGTTTAACTGAAAAGGAAATAACCAATTGTCCAATAGCTCATGGACGTATTGCTATGCAAAAATATTGAACTCCTTTCCTCCCAGTACGGCATTGCTTCTAAAATACTTACTGACAAAAGCTCTGTTAGAATATACGGTTCCCAGAGCTGCCGAGCACGATACCACTGCCTTCAGATTCAGGAAAAGAGGTCAATTAACTGTCCAGGAGGTTTAGAAACAGCGGGAAAAATAATAAATGATTGGCTGTTTGGTTCGAGCCTTTACCTGAATCTTTTGCAAAGGAATTACTGTGTAGGTGTTGAACTCCTTCAGCTGAATTCCGTAATATCTCTGCTCTGCATCCTGTTTTGGTTGTTAATTGGTTCCTGCTGATTCTTTCTTAGCCAGCCTTGGTTGCCTGCAAAACGTTTTGTGCTGCTAAATGCAGACGAGCCGCTCTGCTTGGCTCCTTGCAAATGTTCTATACCGTGGATGGGCACCTGGACCCTCCCGTCCCGTCCCAGCCTCGCTAACGGCTGCCGGATCCATTCTTTTGGGGATGCTCTTGAGCACGGTGCAGTTTGTCTTTACTTCTGCGTCATTGCTTTGAGGGTTTTGTGGTGGCGTTTATTTCCGAAAAAGGCCACAGTACCCACTCGCTAAGTGTTTTCCCAGTAAAATAGTGTAAGTATGCTGGGTTTCTCCCCAGGGGTTTCTAGGAAAGAGGCAAAGCAGGGTTGTGCCAAATGGGGTTGGCCAGTGGTTCGTTATCTAAAATCTCCGAGTACTTTGGCAGGTTGAATTGAACTAATGGTGGGAATGAAACAGTCCTACATGTAAACCTGCTTAATTCCCCTTTACCAGGTCAAATCTTCACTCTGGGTGCTTATAGGTGGACGTGCAGTCATTTCTGTGTGAATGCTGGAGACTCTGCAACACTTTTTCCCAAATAAATGGGGATTTTGTATTATACACCTTGCCCAGGCCTTGCTGTCCTCCCAGTGCTGGTTGCTGTGCCACCCTCAGGGCTCATGTGTGTTGCAGTTCTTTGATATCAAGGTTTCTTTTATAGCTTCTAGCTTGAGAGTTGCATTGGATATTGATAATTTATTGCACTTGCAGAAAATCAGCGTGGTAGCTTTCTTTTTATAGGAACTCTCTTCAATTGCTTTTTCATGAAGTCACCGAATTCGTGATGCTTTCATAGATTGACCTGACTTAGAGATTCTCTTTTAGGCATAGTAAAGCAGTTTTTGCTATCCTTAATCCATGCTTTTTGCACTGAATTTTCTTCCTCCCGATGTACCTTAAAACTTTTGTCGCTCTCACATTTACTCGTTGACCCAACTTATAATTTGGGGCTCTTCTGACTGAGATTGTAGGTGGTTGAATCACAGTTCTGATTTTTTTTTTTAAATTTTGTTTTTGCATTATTTTTATAGTGAATAAACAATAACCTTTGTGAGAAAATAACCCCATCTGGTGCACTGACATATGAAAAGCTGCCTCATTATTGGGATCCGAAACTGTGACCTGCCAGTCGCTGGGAGTTGGATTTGACAGCAGCTGACAATAAAGAATTGCCCTCCCGACACAGACACCGATTTAGAGGCGGGTTGTTACCCACTCGCTGTCAGCTAATGCACCCCACCGTTACATAAATGTCATTAGAATATACATACACACACAGCCTGGAGTTTTCAGGGATTTTAAGTGTATTTTCATGAGCTGAAAGAATACAGAAAATCTGGTTTTATTGCTGAGTGATGCTGCAGTGATTTAGAAGAGGAGGGGAGCTGGCAGTGCCCTCTGCGGAGGGTCGGAGCATGGAATGGGCTCTCCAGCAGTGATCGCCCTGGGAGTTCTGCACTCCCCACCGCACGTTTTTCAGATTATTTATGAATTTATTCAGATTATTTATGAATGCCCCCCATGGCACCGCATGTGAATGTCCGCTGGCTGCGGGCTGAGGGCCTCTGCCCAGACAAGCTCCAGAGACAAACTGGAGGATTTTGCCACATTTCTAGATGCTCATAAAAATTGTTTCCTTAAAGGACCGCCCACACACACTCTAAATCATTTTATTTATGGTTGTCTAGGTCAGAATTAGTGTGTGTCTTTGGTAGCATTAATTTCATCATATTCTGCATCTGATTTTAAAGGGGAACATATATGGATATTCTGGCTATTTGGCCAGTTTTTAGTACCGAATACTTATAAAATGATCCCAAATAATTACTTGCATGTGGGAGGCATTTTTAATATCTTGAAGAATGTGAACTGCATGTTTCATCTCACTAATATCTTTTGTCTTCCTGGCATCCCCAGGATCTGCAGGGTTGCTGTGTTCTTAACAGAGAGATCTGTGCCTTTAATAAATGCCAACCCCGGTAGCAACTGAATGCTCCCCATTTCGTTAATTAGATTTACCACAAAGAAATAGGCAATGCTTAGTATTTAAGAGTAACATTAGATTTTCATAAATGGCCATCTGCATGCATATAAAAAATTGAATGGAAATGCTATACATTTATGTAAGAATACAAACGGATAAGAATTAGAAATTTAGTAGTCTGGATGCTTTTTCAGATGATTTGATACATCTGTGTTAAGACTTATGTTTTATTAAGTAGCTGTCCTACCCAGTAGCACATATTTTTTATGATGGTAATTTTTATAAAGGTAACCTTATTTTGCAAGTAAAATACAGTTGCTCCTATGAGATTTCCAGTTGAAATTGAAACCGGAGAACCTATTGCAGGCGCAAGTACTTCTGAAGGAGCATTAGAGATGATGGTACATTTTCTGTTAGTAGGAGAGTGTAACTTAATAAATAGAGGAATGAAGTATCATGCAACAGTGGTTCGTTATTCTTCTTGTTCTAGGAAGGAAACTGATCATCTGTTTCTTGTGTGTGAATGACCTGTGAATCGCAGGCGTTCCAAGAGCTGACGTTTGTTACGTGCCCATTGATCAGGATTCGGGACCTGGGCTGTAATGAGTAGGAACCGGCCTTGCGAGGGATGTTAAAAGAAATTCTAATTGGGTGAGGAAGGAGTTACGGAATAGAGAAAAGTCTCGTCTCAGAAAGCCCTTTTAGTGGCTGAAAACTGTATAGAAAGGTCCTTGGCTGAGAACACAAGATCCTCTGTCACCCCCCCTAAGTCATCTGTCAACTGGGCAGATCACTGGAATCCACACCAAAATCTCCTCCAGGAAGTCATGAGAATTATTATAATAATTTACTGATGCTTTATTAGGGGAAGACAGGAACTTTGCGATGCGTTGGAGCCAACAAAGGTCTCCCTTTTGTTTCATTTTGCGGGATAGTTTGCTAGACGGGACTATTTGAGACTTGAAGCCTCTTCTAAAAGCAGCAATTCGTATACAGTTGAGAGATTTCTGCTTATCTAAGTTGCCTGTAGGGAGGAAAAGATTGGCAAGAAACGGTTGCTGTGGTTAGTAAACTGTTTTATTATCAACATTGGGAATTCAGGAAAAAGGTAGCTGTGAGTCACTTGAAAAGGAACTGAGTAACAGCTTTCTTATAGGGACAGAAACATTTATTTACTCATTCCCATGACCAAATTTATTTGCTGGTGTCACAAGAAGTTATAAATCCATAACCACGTATGCCTTGCAACTTTTGACCTATGCAATCTCATGGAAAAAGTTGCGGTTTTGTCATCCACTCTCTGAATTCCTCAAAATTCCGCCTGAATTTTTTCTCTTTACGTAAAATGTCAGTTGTTCTTTGCCAGCCCACTCTGTCTTATTTAGATATTTATTTAAAGTGTGAATACCTAAGAACCAGCTCCGTGTTTGCTTTATGTCTTTATACTATTCCTGGAAAGGTGGGCGTCCCAGATTTAGACACAGCTTCTGGATAGCTACTGCTGGATTATAAGTAGCACATAATAGATCAGCCATAGGACAGACATCAAATATTCCACATTTTCTGCTGACTGAACGTTTATGATCTCTTCTTCATTAACGAGGAGGGAAATGGTGCTTTTACTCCTATGGTAAATTAACAACTATTTCTATGTTTTTAGAAGGAAAATCTGGGCAAGCGTGGATTCGTTAGAAACTTCCATATGTTCTTCTCTTCACTCTCTTTTCACCGGTGTGCATTCTCAGCCCCTGTTAAGAGTCTAAGCTGGACAAAATGATAGGAAATGTAACTTGTACCATCTACTGTGCTCAGTACAAAGGTCATTATCATGCTTAATAGTTATGACAGAAAACTGGCAAGCAGTATTTTAAATTTCTGTCCGAGTTGCGCTCCAAGCGATGCTGAACTGTATCTCACTTCGACCATTTATAAATCAGAATAACATCTCTATCACTTTAATTAACTAATAATCATAAAGCAGTATGAGATTGCTTGCTGTCGTTACAGCTGTAGCAGAATTCAGCCACAGTACGTTGATTTGTTTTCTTGGAGTCATTTTTCGTTTAACTTTTTGTGTTTGAGCCACACACAAGGAAGTGCCTTTGGTGGGGAGGGGAAATCTGTTCTTCTTGCCAATCCTCTTACAGAAACCTGACCTACCCTGTTAAAAATAGGGTGCCCTTCAAGAGGTGGACCACTTAGATGCTAATTCTTTATAAGCGCTATTTAGCACTAGAATCATCATGCTATTTCCTCAAGAAGCACTAAGTCAGTTGAGAAAAGCTGTCTAAGGGTACTAATTATGCAGACAAAAGTACAATTGGGCCAGATATCTTAAAACAAGGAGTGAGATAATGACTTATTTGGCAGCCTGTATTTAGTGCGTGTTGCATCTTTCCTTCCCAATTTGTCTTTGAGTTTCTCTTTTTCTTGTGCTTATTGAGCTTTATTTCTTTTCTCTGTGTTTGCTGCTAAAAGAAAGAAGGGACCTTAGACCTGCTGCGTGTCCTGCTCTGTCACCAGTGCTTTCCAGGCTGGCATCAGCGGTGGCTTCCCCAGAGCACAGATGGGACGACTTCTCAGAATGCTGCTGGGTTTCACGCCGAGCATCTCCGGTTAAAAATTAAACATAAAAGATCAGTCTGAGGATGCCATGTTAAAATTAAGCAATTCTGTTCAAGGAATTTTAAAGGAAAACTTGCTAGTGTGCATTTCTGGAAAGCTGGAAGCTGTAGAGCGTGTGGAGAGTTCTGCTGTTCACTTATGCCAGACTACAGTAGAGAAATTAAAAATAAAGTGTGGATTTTGTATCTTGGTGTTACTCCTCAGAAGGATTTGAAGATCACTTTCAGTGTGCTGAATTTTGGTATTGGATGTTTTTTCTTTTCATGTATTGAAACCAGAAGTGGTTTTCCAGCTGGCCACTGGGTGTGAAGACCCTCAAAGAGCAAACTCAGAGTAAATGAGAGTGGAGACCATTTCTCGCACGGAAAGCTCATTTCCCTGGTTGCAGAGATTGTGGAAAACTCCAGATGAAATGCTCTGCAAGAAAGACACGTCTTTCTGGTCTTTTAAAACAGCGTATTTTTCTGGTACAATTATTTGAGTAACATAGTTAGTGAATAGAATTACATTTTATTTTAAAATTTTAGGCCATAAGCATTTTCCGTCTGTCATTTTAAAAACACAAATTTAAGATACGTAACTGAATCAGTATCAACTTTTGGTTCAAGTTAATGTGATTCCTTTCCAGCCATGATCTAATTTCAATAATTAATTTACATCAGGGTATCTGTTCTGCATGAGAGTTGTCTTGACGCTAGTATGTTCCAAACAAGTAGCTTGCATTCCTGTACTCTGCCTTCTTTCTACAGCTATTTTGGATATAAGGTGCCAGTTATATCTGGTATTTCTCTCTTCCAGGTTGTTCTACCACACCTAATACTCTATCATAAAATAGAGCAGATCAAACTGTTTGAAATTATGTGTTTTCTGTGGCAGTGGCTGTTGTTTTTCCCCCAAAATTTTCCCTCTCCAGCTGGAATCAAATGACACAGCGGCCTAGCAGTAGATTTGCACTAAGCATTATTTAGCAGTTCTGTCATTTGGAAGAACCCACTTGTTATGGGCACTGATCCGCTCT
The DNA here is from genome assembly GCA_013399365.1 of Pampusana beccarii. Classification (NCBI taxonomy): domain Eukaryota; kingdom Metazoa; phylum Chordata; class Aves; order Columbiformes; family Columbidae; genus Pampusana; species Pampusana beccarii. The sequence goes on from VWYH01010053.1 coordinate 1,268,271, forward strand.
CTCCATCGATTGAAAGGAAAACATCAGCCCAGAGCTGAATCTGCCTGTGTGTAGGAAATGGGACAGAACCCTTAGCTGGTTTTGTAAATCGCCTTCCGTGCTGTGTTACAATGGGTGTGTTGTCAGCACCGCAGCCTTTCGTTTCACCGGCCTCAATAAAACGCAGTAGTATCTGTCCTTTGCTTTGCGTTCATTGTCCATCTCTTTGTGTCTTATTGTCAATCCACCACAGCCCTGCCTGGATTTCTGAAGAGAGAGCAAAGGATGTTTAGGAAAGATGTACTTCAGCTGGCTGACGTGTCATTAGACGGTTGCATAAAACCTGTCCCCTTCTTATTCTATAAATAATGAGAGTAATCAACACATTATGAAATATCTGTGTTGCTTTGATGCCTTTCAGCCTCCATGCTGGGAGGTAACAGGCTGAAATCCTGGGAAGGTCTATAATTTTTCTTTGCAATATGAAAATGCCATTGAAATCATGGGGGGTTTTTTTGCATTGGCTCTGATGGAGTCCTTAAGTGACTCTGAAGTTGAGGTTTTTGTAGGAGATGTTTTCCATCAAGAAATATTAGGTGACGTAAGGGTTGATCTTTCCTAAATTTCCTTTCACGTTTCTGCAGTTCGGTAGATAGATTTAAAACCCCTTTTGACGCTGACACTGTGAAAGCAGAAGCCGAGGCACTGTCAACCCTGGAAATCTCTCCAGTGACTCTTCATCTCTGTCCTTCCTCCATGCCCTGGGAACCACGTCACCCGCAAAGCTTCTTGCCATTTTCCTTCCAGGAACAATTCTAATCTTAAACTATGAACCTCACAAAGGAATTCCCAAACGAAAGCGGTTTTGTGTCCAAAACAAGCCCAGAGGATTATTGCTCCCAGTAGGTTTTGAGCTCTGAATTCCCCATGCCAAGGCGATCCCTGCGGCTCATCGCAGCGACTGCTTTGGGTGGGCTGGGGTTTCGCAACATCACGAAAATTCACTTTTTCTTCTGAGGTTCAGCAGGAGGTGATGGCTGAATGCTGTTAACGCAGAATGAAACCTTACGTGTCGTATAAATGTTACACAGTCATTATGCGAGATCGCTGGCAACATGATATAACGACTCGCTTTGTCTTCTTTTGGCACTGTAAAACTAGAAGCTATATTAAAATTTTTGTGAAGCTGAAGTTAAAATTGTCTTCTCTGCACTTTTACTTTGGTTGCTGTCATGACATAATGTTTTCAGTGATTCCACCTGACAACTAACGAGCTGTGAATCCGAGGAAAGCTTAGTGTTAGGTATCTTCCAAGGATGGATTGTATCAAGTAACCTATCTTCTGAAATCTGCTGTCATCTGGCTGTTGCCCTTATAGTATTTGGCTGATTCTCCTGTAGTAGTATAACCTAAGACTGATGACTAAATAAAAGCACAAAGAATGGCTATTTATACTGATGGATTTGGACACTTAATCATTCCATTGCAGGGAAAGAGCTGCCTGGAAGGCGCACGTCGTTTGTGAATTGCTCTTCTCTCCTGTCATTTCTTTCTACTGTTCTTATAAATATCACTAAGTGCAACCGTGCTTTAAAACAGCTAGTTTCTTCCACGCCAAGTCTGACAAGTGGGTTTCACGTCTTATTTGTTTTATTTTTCAGTGTTTCAATAACTCTGGTTTGACACGTTATTGCTCTCTTAATGGTGCTTTGTAATCCTATACAATTTAGCTCTGTTTTATGTTGACAGTGCGAGAAGCAAAAAACCTAATTCCTATGGATCCAAATGGACTTTCAGATCCTTATGTTAAACTGAAGCTCATCCCGGATCCTAAGAATGAAAGTAAACAAAAAACAAAAACCATCCGTTCCACTCTGAACCCAGACTGGAATGAGTCATTCACATTGTAAGTCTAATGACTTTTGCTGGAGTATCTTTGTACATATTGAATCATGTATTTCAGCGTTGCATTGAAAACCCTTCTATTTCTGTCCTTTCCAGTAAATTAAAACCTACAGACAAAGATCGACGGTTATCCGTGGAGGTCTGGGACTGGGATCGAACAACCAGAAATGATTTCATGGGATCTCTTTCGTTTGGGGTGTCAGAGCTTATGAAAATGCCAGCCAGTGGATGGTAAGAGTTTCTGAAAAGACAGAGGGAGAGAATATTTCACAAAAAGATTAAAACTGGTATTTTTCTTCAATATAATCTAGCCTTTTTTGAGCTTTTTCACTGTATCTCATGCTATAAATTAACGAAAAATGCAACCAGGCCTGGGAAACGTAGGCTGTAGATGACAAAGAAGGATAATAAAAGGAATGCTTTTCTTTTGTGGTGTTCGTGAAACTTCTACTGGAGCCAGGAGCTGCTGCAAACTCAATTCTGTGTACATAGTCTTGTGATACGAATTTTATTTTTATCTCAAATACGATCTATTCATTACTAAGCGTATCACGTTATATATAGCTCAGCAAATTCAAATTACATGGGAACTTATTTAAAAAAAATGCCATCTTATTACCTGCCAGGCTAGGGGTGGAACTCATCACATCTTCTCCAAAAGGACATCTCATCGAAGATAATTGTTTAGGGCTACAGAAGCACTGGAGATGAAGGTTCTTCAGGATTTGTATCTCCCATCATATCACAGGATGGGTGGGAAGAATTTCCTTGTCTATGAAACTGCCTTGGCAGATAGTCTGGGGTTAAAGATCTAATTTTAGGTTGAATATGTCGTGTTTCTGAGTTTGCTTTAGATCTTTGAAAGCAGTTCTTGACATACCTGTGATGTTGATACAAACCACACACACACAACTCAATCAGATTTTAGAGCTAAGAGGAATAAAGCTGTAAAGTCACCGTTTTTTTCTCAAATGTTGCACAGGTACAAGCTGCTGAATCAAGAAGAAGGTGAATATTATAACGTCCCAATTCCAGATGCTGATGAAGATGGAAACGCAGAGCTCCGGCAGAAGTTTGAGGTGAGGATTAAACACACACATGTGCAACTATATATTGCTTAAATTTTACACTTTATTACAAAAATAAACCAAATTCACCTTTTAGAAGTTATATGTTGGAGTGTTACTATTTCTGTTGCCTGTGGCAGCAGTGTGTACCTTTGGGTTTCTTGAAGATCGGACCAAATGGTTTAATCCAGTATCAGTATCAATTTTTAACCGTTCAGTTTCTCTGCTATGACGTTTTTGAATTGGTATTTTAAAATATTCTGTGTCAAGTATGTATGATAATTTCAGTGTCTTTTAATACTTACTGCAAAATCTGCCACCTGTTATCTGGTATCTATATTATTTGACAAATGAAGTTCTCAGAAACAACAGCATTTTAATACTTAGGATGTTTTGCACTAAATGCCTTTTTTTAAAGAAAATATTTACAATGTTAATTACTGATTATTTGGAGCCTCAGAATCTGTGTAGAAGGTTGTCATCTGAAATTCTGATATCTTTAACGTGGGTATGGAAGTTTTTAAAGATAAGAGGCGCTTACACAACGTTTACAACTTTAATCTAGCTGTTTATCCAGAAAGTAATTAATGAACCTGTTCTGCATAAACAAACACGCCTGTTCCTTTCAACCTCAAATGGCAATTTTTTATGTTCACCATCAGGCAGAATTCTACATTATTATTAGAAAAGATGGGTTAACCCAAGAAAGTGAGGAAAAACGGCATATGTTCAACTTCCAAGAAAGAAAAAGAAAAGGTGCATCAATTTCTTCTGAACACATTTGGATCAGCTACCATACTTCTGTCTGCAGCATGAATTATGATTTTTGTTACACATTTGAGAAGTATTTGAATCTCCATTTCATTTTCCTTTCTTTACAGTTGTGATCTGACCAGTGTGATTTTATTTTGCTGCACTAGGTCGTTTCCTATTCAAGATCATATTAACTTTTTATCCTCCCTAGAAAGAATAGCATCAAAAGTAGTTCTTTTCACCCTTTACATGTCTCTGTGCCATATACAGAGTCTGGAATTGGGGGATGTGTGTATGTTGGTGATATAGGTGTGGAAACCAACCTGTTTTTTCTCAGGACAGAGACAGCACAAAGACAAGTCACTAAAATGATCTTATTTTTAAATGTCAGTTATTATATGCAGTATGTTTGCAAATTGAATTTGCAATGTCTTAGGTTTGGGTTTTTAAAAAAAACTTAGTGATGATATATGGGAATATTGGTAGCAAAACAAAATGTGTAATTATAACTAGACCAAGACCAGTATAATGAACTATTACAGGGCAAAAGGGTTTAGGGTCAGCCTCTTACTGTCTCAAAGTTTATCGTCGTGAGAAGATACAGAGGCAAGCAGCATCTTCCAAGTAATGTTCTTACTTGGTTTCAAGGGGAATTGCTGTGACGGGTTATAAAAATTAACAGCACAGATGTCTGAATGGTGGTATTTAACTTATTAGCTATTCTGGTATGGTACATAAGTGGCGCTGACTCCGATCATCTTTGACGTTATTTTTTGTATCATTTCTGTCTTGGCTTCCATAGTCGTTTTATTTTAGGTGCCCTATGCTAAGGAGCAAGTAGACAGCACTGGGAAATATGCTGCTATTTGTGATTTAATGACATCACCTAAATAAATATTTCCACTGTTCCGAAATCAGCTTTGAAACCTTCCAGGAAGAAAATTGCAGATCAGGGGAGTGTATTTGCCGGGAAGATCAAGAATATAGATAGACCGAGGGGTCGTACTGGGCTATCTTCTCATTTATCAGTTTTTAGAAAAGAGTAACTTGGGAGTGCTCGCTAACCAAGTCCAGATTTGCGGTGCCAGGTCTACTTTTCAGTATATGACAGTGTGATTGATACCCAAGCTACACTGATGTGATTTTGAGTACAAAATTACAACGATTTCTACAAAAATGTTGCATTACTAATACCAAATACTTAAAATGGATAATGGTGGTCTTCAGAGTGAAGATACACAAACCTAAGCTGTACAAGAACAGAGAAACTTCAGAATGATAATTTAATTGCTTAATATTAAGGAAGAATAAGGATATTTTCAGGAAATAAAAGATTAGAGAACCAGTAGATGTGAAATTTCTGAAACCAGTTTCTAGTCTTAAAAAAAAAAAAAGCCTGACATTCTTAAAACTGACTTTGCCCTTTTGATTAAAGTTCAGAAAGCACTTGGGAGCTACTTCCCATTTAAATCAATGGGAGTTTTTAAAATATCTGCCTGCGTCTGTAGTTCAACAGACATCTTTAAGATTTGGCCTCAAGTTCTCATCGATTTCAAACTGTTTACACAATCCTGTCACATCTTTCTAGCTCCACTTTAACAACCCTCACTTCATATTTAAATGTGGTTGTTAGACACACAAAATTTGGGAAAGGAGAAGAATTGAGGAGGACGGTGGTTTCATTAATGGAATCACACAGTGACCTCACTAAGTAATCTTAGATTTTATTGTAAGGAGTTTTCTTTTTATGTGCTGTCTATGTATTATCTATATGAAGTTTTCCGATATATAGAAGTCGAGGTATATTATACATAGGTGCACTGCAGTTTTCTATACAACGTTTAATCAATCTACGTGTTTTCTGGATCTCACCTGTCACTAAAACTTACGAATTAATTATCTGCTCATTTAGCAGTGTGATCAAATCTGTCTTCGGTGATTTATAGATGATACATCATTATTAATACTTAGAGATAAAAATACCCTCCTGTAGGAAGTGGAGGCGGGATAAAATCTGTCACTGTTTTTCATGCGATTTTAACCTTTGGCTGTGATTTTTCTCTCCGGAATGGCATTATTTGTGGCCATCTCCAAACAAAACTCCGTTCTCAACAGACATATTCAGAATAATTGTAGCTGCTCCATAATTGTCCGTGCTGAGGTTGCCATGGGAACCCCCAATGGTCCCAGGTGGCTCCATGGACCCAAACTACCAAGTCTTTTAACTACAATATCTGCTATTTATTAGATACTTATTTTCTGGTTACAATATTTTGCTAGTCAGAGAAAAAAGCAGAATGTTGAAATAATGCAACCTTCTTGTATTTTCATACCTGATAATGATTTGAGCAGTAATATTTTTTTGCCATTTAGGGTGGTGTTCCGGTTTTTTATTTGGTGAAAAGAAATATGCAGATTCTAAAACTTCAGTTGTAGGAAGTTATTTCAGTTTTGTCAGTTCCTGTTGCCTGTAATTTGCTGCTTGTTAAAGCACTTCTTGATGCTTAAATATCACCTTAGAATAATAGCAGGATAATACTGGTTTAAAAGTAGGCTGGCTAATTATTCCGTCCCCTTCTTTCCACATCACCATCATGGAAAATGTTATTAAAAATAAAGCAGCTGTTATGGTCCATATCAATGACTTTTTTTAATTAAAAAGAGAACAGAGTAGCTATAACCCTTACATGTGGATACATTTACCAAGTACAAGGTATATTAAGCGATGGGAGCAAGTCACTACAGGCAGCTTTGCTAATTGAAATCATCCATGCAAGTTGTTACAAGGGAGTAGGTTACTGCTCACATAATCCTCATTTTAGGGCATCTGTGGGGAAGATACGTAACGCTCCTCCTGGTACATCTTCTTTAAGATGTCAGACATTTGCTTTTGTTCTAATTATTTTCTTTAAGTGTAGCTCTTTGTGTAGGTTTCGGTAGAACAAAATCATTCCCTTAGTTTCGGAGAGGGAGCTCCAGGTGCTGTCCCCACCGAGGGGACTCATTGTTCTGGTGACACTGGGGATGTCCGTCCCCATCTGCTGCCATGGCCACCAGCTTCCAACTGGGCTTGCTTAGAGGTTGCAGCCGGTGCGAGTGGCTTTTCATGGCTGCTGGTTTTGCACCATCTCGTTTAACTGCATGAATAACAATAAAATCACTCCACAATAAAACAGTTGCTGATAAGTAAGTATAAGTAACAAGTATAGTTGTTCTGATAAGTGCTTTTTCTACAAAATAGTTACCAGTCAGGGTCAGGAAATGCAAGTACCATTTTCATCTATTATACTAGTTGGCATTGTGGGCCAGATCCATAGGCCCGTGTAGCTGGGGGACCAGGCAGAAGTGGCCGTACTGGTTTTGTGCTGCATTTCCAGTCTCCCCTCGCTGGGATTGATGCAGGTGCTGGGTAAACCATCCATGAGCAGCTCTTATGTATTATTATCCGCTCGCCCGATGGACTTTTTGCTGCCGAGAAGTGACGTGGCCCAGCTTTGCAGCATCCCCAGGCCTGTAGCTGCTGGGGCTGGACACCCCGTGGCTGCTGCTGCTTCTCAGGTTATCATCACACGAGTTATTTCACAGCTGCTTTGTGCCAGAGGAATCGCTCATGAAAGGTTGCACAGGAGCCAGACTTGTAGTTTCTTTTTGCAGACTAAAGAGATCGAAACATAAGGAGAGAGGAAACAGGGTAGATATTGTATCTAGAAATTGGAAGTGGTGACATTTTGGTGAACACCTCAGTGCTTCTAAACATAACCTCTCCAGTGATGGGGGACCTGTAGGTGTTTCTGATGTGCTACTAAACTCCCCCAATATGCAGGACAGCATCTAGGTTGACCCAGCTTGTGTGTTAATCCTTGTGTAGATGCGATTTTTGAACTAGTAACTTATCTCTGTGTGTATATCCTTGCTAATGTTCACTGCCACCATCAGGCCTCCCTCTGTGCGGTACAGCTGGCATTAAACAGTATTTGAAAATGTCCACAGATTTCAAGGCACAATTAAAGCTTTCCGATGAGTTCCAATCTTGTTATGCTCTATAGAAACCTCCTTCGTTTATTTATCATTCCCTTTCTGAACATCAGCAAATCGTCTGTTTGTTTCACGGCTGGTACTGCATTTGTTAGCTTCCCTTTAGCTTCATTCTTTTTTAAAGCAGTTTCCAGCTGTTTTATTAGGAAGGAGAAGGACAGTACTTTCTGCATTAAGCTGGCATTTTTCTGAGGTTCACAACAGTTTTAGGTCAAAAGGACATTTTCTTTATTTCCTTTAATCAACAGCCAGGGCATCCCAGAGCAGTTTTAATTCTGAGCTGGAGGTTGGGTGAATGTGCTGCACTTGCACGGCCGGGGCCGTAGCACAAGGCTCCAGGGACTGTTTCAGTAGCTTGAGAACCCAAAGAGTTTTCTAATTAAATATGATACTTTCATTCAAAAAAAAAAAAAAAAAAAAAAAAAAAAAAAAAAAAAAAAAAAAAAAAAAAAAAAAAAAAAAAAAAAAAAAAAAAAAAAAAAAAAAAAAAAAAAAAAAAAAAAAAAAACAACAACCTGGAGAGGAGCTTTGTTAAATTGTGAGTAAAGTTCTTCAGGTCTCTGGGTAAAGTCTTATAACATTAGACGTTTCTCTTAAGTCTTTGAAGGATGGCAATGTTTTTGCCCCAGAGCTGTTATACTGCATTTACTTATTATTTTTTTTTTAATAAATAAAAGGTATGATCTCTACCATACCTGTATCTAACCAGTACGTTTCCCCGTTTCAAATTTGAAGCAAGAGCTGTAACTTCAGGCAGTTCAGGGAAAAGAGAAATAAGGTTGCCGCTGCTTCCATTTGTAAAAGAAAATATTAAATTGACTTTTCAGGCAACAGACACTGAGCTATACTGAAATCATGACCAGCCAGAATATCACTGGCACATCAATCCGCGCTCGTTATGCATAGAGAGATATAAAAAGAAGAGCTTCCTTTTTTTGGCCATGGCATTCATTCCTAATTTTAAATGGTGCAGATTTAATCATTAGAGGATAGTGTGCAGCACTATAGAGATGCTGTTAGATGACTCCATCTGTTCTATACTATAGTTTGGCATGGGGAATTCCCATATGCAGATATCTGGAGGTTTCCCATCCACTCACCATACCCGAAAGTAGAGAACTTGAAGTTGCTTAACCAGATGCCATCCATCTCTGGTCTCAGTTCTGATCAGCTTGTGATTTCTGTAGGGCTTTTCTCAGTCTGTGTGTTGTGATTTAAGATGAAGAGTGTACACAGAAAATCATATTGATAGCAGGGATTTCTTTATCCCTTACATAAAGCTTAAATTTGTGTCTCAAAAAAAAAGAAGGGCAAAAAATAACTTTTGTGCTGTCGCCCGTCTCCAGTGCTCGTAGTTGGTAAGAGCCCAGACCGCATACATCTGTACATACATTTAGCTTGATGCATCGCAGCGGTTAACGACACGAGGAATGCTCATGCATGAAGCGTGTGCGTGTTCCAGGCCGAGTTCCGCGCCGCAGAGCGGTTTTGTGAAGTGCTCGTCATTGTGCCGCGCTGCCCCGAGCCCCCGCCGTGATTTTTCTGTGCGCGACAGACGTGTCCATTTCTGTATCCTCGCTGCTCTGTCTTTATTCATTTACTTCTGCTACTAATTGTTGTTGCTTTGCTTTGCCAGCCCTGTACTAACGGCGCAGTGTCTCCTTTCCTGTCTCTTCCAGGACTGTCATGTCAATCCCCACTTCTTCAAGGTAGTTTTCTCCTTGGTGTTCTCCTGCACCTTCCTCTTCACCCAGCCGCCTCTACCAGTGTTTGAAGTTTATTAAATTCAATTTCATTCTCACCATGTTTTAAGGATGCACTTGTTTTTTTCTAAGGCTTCTAAGCGTTTTCTAATGGATAAAAAACAATGGAAGAATGAATCTTCCGTAATTTGTCACAAAGTCCTCCTTAGATTAGAAGTTTCCTTACAAAAAGGGGTCTCCAAGCCTCAGCAGGTGCAGCTTGCCTTTCCTTTTGAAGGAGTTAGCTAAATGAATGCCACTTTCTCATGGAAAATGGTGCATCTTTAATTTGAAAGACACTCATGGAACTTTGAATAACTTCCACAGATTAAATGATGCTCATGTTCACCATATATTTAAATAGATAAATTTGCATACTATAGCATGCATGTTTCATGATATAATATACTACATATATTGCTATGTGTTAGTTGGAGTATACTATATCATAAGAGATATTACCCATCTGCACAGGTGCTCTGATACCTGATTTACCAATTCACCTGTTTACGTCCCATTTTACTTCTTTCACTAATCACATCTCACCGAATTATTGCCATAAAAGATGCATTGACAACATACCTATGTGAACTTCTAATTTGCATGTATCTCTAACAAATGATCTTCCTTTCTCAGGGCAAAGGTTACGGACACAAATCACACTTTCAGTCTCATACATTGGTTGAATCACAATTTAAATTGAAATTTGAAGCTTCTGTGTTGTAAACTGTTTTAAGAATCTAAGCCACTGTTATTGAAGCCGTTATCATCAATACTATTTTTACAATTCAAGTTGACCTAGACCAGTTTACATCTTGTAGCTCAAAGCTTAAAATACTTAATTTAAAAATCAAGTTTTGTTTTTGAAGAGTTGCTGGTATTATTAATGCATGTCTTTACCAAATGTTTTAATACTGAACCAGAAAAAAACAAAGAAAAAGACCATTTGTCATTGCCAAATATTTCCTAATGCAGTAATCATTGGTCATGTAATCAGTAACTTATTTTTGTTAACCTTGATTCTTTATCTGGTGTCTCTATCTCAGAAGAGCCTGTACAGAGGAGGACTACCCTTTCTCAATCCTTTACGCCTCTTCTTATTTGAAAATAAAATCCCGTATTGGTTTAATTGATGGAACTTGTTTAACGCAGTGAAGTGACAAGTTTCTCTGTTTAAACGTGTTTTAAACTAGAGCAGAAGCTACCCTGAAAAACCCCATCTGGGATAAATACGAAGTTATGTCTAACACCATTTTGTCACTTTGCTGTAAAATCCAGACCTTGACGTGCACTGATATAAACTGAGAAAAGTCCTTGGACAATTTGTGTTTCCATCGTCGGAGTGCACCCAAAAAAAGAGCTGAACACTTTCCTGCAGCTGCTGCTTCTTGGGCAAAATTCAGACTTGTGAGTTATAAACATGAATTCCAGCAAAGAAAGTTGGTGCTCAGTTCTGATGTGAAGACAACACTCGAAAATTCCATTTATTTCATGGAGAAAAAATGCTTCCCTGTTTATTGCCTGTCTCTTCTCTCTGAGTTATTACAAATCCCTGCTCTGCTCGCTGCTGACAGCGAGTTCGCATCACTAACCTGAGCTCAAAGCAGCACCACACGCTGCGTTCCCCGAGCTCAGCACCCCTGGCCTTTGCATGTCTGGGGAATAATGTTGTAAATAATCAGTTTGTGTGGGGCTGCTGAGCAGGTTTCTGGTCCCAAGTTTCCAGGATTGGAATTGAAAGGGAACAGCAGGAGCCAATGGAGAAGAAAAGCTTGTGTTCTAGGATATCGCAACACTTCGGAACTAGAAAGCAACAAAACGTGCAGAAATGATTTTATAATATCATAGCAAATTTTGGAACCTGTGAGCAAAGTCAAACAGCATAAATACTTGTTTAGGGAGTTATCAGATACTGGGATGGATCATGCATTTATGCTGCATTTGTTCCCTTAGCGAAGTATATCTTTAAATACATTATTTTATTTCAACAACATCATGTAGAAAACACCTTCATCTTTGTGTGTGTGTGTGTGTGTGTGTGTTTGATAATTACGTAGCATGTTAAGACCCGGATGCAGAATCCCAAGGATTTGTAGCTTTTCTTGGCTGTTGTGTTTGATCGCAAGGATTTGCGCTTTGATAAAGATTATTTTAGAGCAGGATTTTATTTTTTGGTCCATATTGAAATGTTTTATGCTTAAAAGTAATTTCTATACTGTAGGAGGTTTTATTATCGAAAATTAGTAGTAATTTGCGTAATTAAAAATGAAGGAGCATATATAAAAGCAGTGCTTTTTTTGACGCTTAGGGATTTGCAGTTCTGCCGTCGTATTTGTTGATTGAGGTTTTTTTATTACCGCTATCGCAGGATATTTCTGCAAAGATTCTTGAATATTATTCCTAGGCAGCCTCTTTAATTACATTTCATCTGCTTAGACGCTGCTCTGTTGCAGAGTTTGGCAATAAAGGCAGAAAACAAAGTAGACTCAGGTGGCCGCAGGATTATTAAACAGATTAAACATGTTGACAGTGCCAAACAGGGAACTCTTCTCTCTCTAGATTGTGCTGCTCACACCCAGGCGTCCGTTGTCCAGGGCAATAATCCCTAAAACTCCTGCGTTAGGATAGATATTAATATATCCCTTTTCAAGTTATTATCTTTCACAGTCGTTCGACTTCATTGTCTACACTTTCTAGGGGATGTGGTTACCTTAATCTTGTACCTGGCAAATTTGGCGATTTGTTAGAAATCGTGTATTCCAGTACTTCATACAGTTTTAACTTCTCTACAGCAACATGGAAGAGTAAAAAAAAAAAATATTAAAGAATTAGGGAATGTGATTATAACCCCCCCAAAAGAGGCAGCTCTGTTGAGATGCTGTATGGTATATTAGATTTTGTATTGTCCTTTAGGGTTCTCTCACTACCTTTTTCCTCAGTAAACATCCAATTAACATAATGTTGAGCTTGAGAAAATTATTTCTCGTCGGAGTGAGAAACCACACGGGGTCAGTACAGAACACGGAATAGCTCCCAAAGCGAAAACAGGGCTGCAGCAAAAGGCCTGAGTGGAACGAAGTAATGCACATTGTATCTGTATATATAAGATATACAAACCCATTAAATTATACTGCTGTTTTGATAAAATTCATTATAGTGTTTTTTTCATACAGCACTTTATTCGAGATTTTTAACTGGCACTGATGATTAAAAAATTATCTCATTAATTTTGTGAGCGTGCAAGGAGTTACAGGAGGCCTGGGTTCCAAACACACAGCTCGTACTAAAACTAAACTAAAAGACATAACTAAACTAAAGACATAAATAGTCCATATTTAACTCCCAGGTAGAGTTTTACCACCATTATCTTTTTATAAAACATCCTGTTTCCCTTTGTACCTCTTTATTAGCAATGGGAATAAGATGATTTTTTTTTCCTAGCTATTTTTTAATAACTATTTTAGCGAAGTAAAATCACGTTTTACTTCGTTTTTATATATTGCACTTTTTACTAATTACGTTGCAGTTCACCATAGTGACGTCACCGTCATGAAAATAAATATGAGTGCGGCTTTCGGATTATTTGCATATTTTCGGTGTTGCCGTTGCTGCAAAGAAGCTTTGCTAAATGCGGTTTCCCGAGTCCGTGGTGGTGCCCACGGCGCCTCTCCCCATACCCGTGTGTCTGGCTGCTTTGCCGTGTCTCCTGTAGGCACCTTCAGTCCGCTGCTTTCTGTGTGGATAAATACGTGTGCATACGTTCATTAGTGCAATGCATTTCTGTAATTTAGTTCATTAGTTGTTTGTTCTTGAGAGGAACGAATAAGAGTGAGTGAGAGTCCACAGTAAGAAGGGAAGAAGAATGGGTTGCTTTCCTCTTTGTTAAGCCAAGGTCAGAAGCACAAGAGCTGTGTCTTTTGTCCTGTTTCACAGGAAATTTAATGCAAAAGCATCTCCCCAGATTGCTCAGCACATGTTTTGTAGGGAAACAGGTAAAATGGCCAAGGATGTTCCTTGTCTCCTCTGACCAGGAGCAGCGCGGGCTCAGGTGGGACCAAGACATGGCGCTGGTGCCATCCCCAAATTATCCACAGCTCCGGCTCAAACTTTCTCTTTTCTGTGTTGTTTTCTATGACTACAAAACTCTCAGCTGATGAATTATAAGCTTGCATTTGCTTATGATATTAAGCTTAAAACTCAGTCTGGTGAAGTATTAGGTCTTGCTGGGGCTTAGAAATGGACTCTTCTCATTTCAGATTCTCAGCATCCTAACAATTAAGTTGTATGAACTAGGAAATTGATAGTCCTTCATAGCATCTATGATTACATGGAATTGGAAATGCAATAATGTAAGGAGCAAGCTGCCACGATGATGGAGAACATTTCAGCGATTGGGAGGTCGTTTCCTCCAGATTTTGACTTGGAATTTATTGGATTTATTTACTTTATTCAAGGCTTGCTAATGGCTTGACCTGTTGATCAAAGTCCCCACTGAGCTTTCATGAGTGGAAACCTGAATAGGCTTTCTGTCCTTCCTTGAGAATTGGCTGAGTTATTTCAGTTGCTCCTTTTTGCATCCTCGGTATGAGTTTTGTCAGTTCTGCCAGTGACACCTGGGGTTTGTCAGAGATCTGGGCTGCTCTGGTGTTTATTACGTAGAGTCCAGGTATTGACAGACACAACTGAGCATTAATTTCACTCTTGCGGCTGAAGCCTCCTGGGCTGAAATGGTGAAACCCGAGCGTTACTGTCCACACTGTTCTTTTCCTCACTTCTCACCGCCTATTTTGCCATTTCTTTAAGTGACATGCAGAGCGTTGGCTTCGGGTTCACTTCAGATTTAGGAACAGACACATTAAGAACAAGGCAGGTTAGCGGGAGGTGGCTTGTTCCATCGCTTGGTGACGTTTGAAGGGCGCATTGGGGCCTGGCAGAGAACTGGTGAGAACCTGTTGCGGTGTGAGCAGCAGGGATTTCATTAGTTAGCCTTCTGCAGAGGGATGGAATCGTGGCAAGAGGACGTTCCTGCTCCATGGACCTCAAGAAAGTCTTGGGATGGGAGATAAAGCCTGTTCAGTCGGGCCTTGGGCTGCTGACCCTCACGCAATGGAAACTGGGGGTTTTTGCACTGCAGACTGAAGCTAGCGCTGCTCTCTGCTGTTCGTCGTTCCATTGCTGAATGTCAGTGCTCGGGTGGGATCTGTCGGAGGGGAAGGGGTGCTGGTGGGTGATGGGGAGCGGAGCTGAGGGTCTGGAGGGGCCGGGTGTCACCGGAACCAGTAATGGGCGAAACATGGAGATAACGGTGTGTGCCCTAAGACAGCATGTGCTGCGGGGTGTACTCCTCCCCCCGTGCGGTGGGAATTCGGCATCGTCGTTAAATATGTTTTCGTTTATCACGTTCTCCTCTTGAAAACGTGTTACCAGCAGATCTCCCTGCTGGGCAGCTGTGGACGTGCTGAGAGCGAGTTGCCTTGACAACACAGAAATGCATCCTCTGGTGAACTGCGTGCCACGGGGCCTTTTTTTTGGCTTGAATCCTTATTCTTGGGCAAGAACGGGGGTTCCTGCCCTCTGTGCTCAGGGGTGGCAGCAAGTTTGGGCGGTTTTGGAACCCACGGTTCGTTTTCCCTCTGGGAACGCACCCGATGTGCTGAGGTGAATGCTGCAAACGGCAGCGGAAGGGAATTAAGGAAAATGAGCAATACAAGGTGTTAAAGCACCAACATAATGACCTAAAGAGACTGGGGGTAGGAATGTGAATTGTGTAGATTCTTTTTTTTTTATTATTCTTTACAAATTTTATTTATTTATTGGCTGATGGAGAAAATAACTGATTCAGTCTTTTTGCTCTGTAATTCTTAGGTTTTTGAACTATAGTTAGTAACTGGAAGGCAGAAACACCAATGTTCAGATTTATTGTTTTGTCCTATTAGATCGTTTTCACAGTTAAAAGACCGGAAAGTTTTGAAGACTCAATAAGAACATTTGCTGTGATGGAAAATTGAGTGCAATGATGGATTACTGTGCACTAATCGCTTCTTTTTCTTCTTTGCCTCACACGTATTGTTAGGTTTTGGAGAAAACTCTTTTTTTTCATATCTAATTAAAATAACCATTGTTACACTTAGATTAAAAATAAATTGAAATCATTTTTACTGCAAGACCTGAGATATCTTTTCCAAAAAGCACACAGCACGTTCCAAGAGACTCTCCAATGTAACACGCTGCAAGTTCTGTAAGACTCCACAGAAAAGTGCGTTTGGCTGAATAAATAAAACATGTCTCACCTGTGGTTTCAGGGTAAAAGAACTGGCCGAGATAAGGTGCGTCCAAACCAGAGGAAGTAAGACGATGTGCATGTCGTGGTTTCTTTTCAGATTAACTTTGCTGCTGCCAGCGCAGACTAATTGATCTTTAACATACTGTTTTCCTGGTTTGTTCGCTGCGAGCTGGCTTTGTTGTAACGATATTGTGTTTTTATCAAAGATATTAGGCGAAGCAGCCTGAACGTAAATTGAAAATGAGTGCGGTGCCCACCTGATCGAATGGGATGTTCTCCTTAAAAATCTACCAGAGGAAAAAAAAAGAAATGATCAAATTGAGAGCGACGTCTATTAAAAAAAGGTTGACGAGAGACGCAGAGCAGCGCGTCTCTGCAGCTCACTGGGTCTGAGCGGGTGCAGAGCCCTTGGCTGGCTTCTCTGATATTATTTTAAGATGCCGCCTGCAGATCCCGACAACTTTGTCTCGTGTGTTTGATCCGAGCGAGCGCGGTGCCTTCAGCGCTGGGACCTGCTGATGGATCTGCCGCTCGTTTGGGGTGTGTTTTTTTGGAAAAAGTGCTGTTCACCCCGAGTCTGGGATTGCAGCACTGCAGAAGCGCTCCCTGCCCAACCTGGGGTTCGGACCCGAAGAGACAAACTGCCTCGGAACAAAAGCTGATTTGTGCTTTCAAATAGACTGCTGACAACCTACCCAGTGGGTTTGAAGTATCAGAAATAAAGCCAGGATTTTCCATTCAGTGCCTGATTTGGATCTCCCTTACTTGGTGAAAAGGCAGATATCGAAATCTCTTATAGCACTAGAACAGGATCTGTTCTTTTATCTGAGATCCCGTGTCCGACGGAATCGCAAAGACACAGCCAGCACAGCTGCTCCTTTAAACCATCTCTTCATCTTGTACAAATAAAGGTTATTAGGATATTTCTCTTTTTACTTCTTTGGTTTATGGCTCGGTCTTGCGTTGTGGCCTAAAAAGGCGCTTTGTCCCAACACAGAGCTCCACCACAGACACTGGATGTGTCCCAGCAGCCAGGGCTGCCCAGGGACCATCTTTCCTTGGCACAATCGGGGGCTTAGGCTGGTGCTCAGGACTGGCTTTTCCTAAATCTTCACACAGCACATGGTCCTGATCAGCCTCTCCAAGTGCTGCTTTCATGCCAGCAAGTACCAGTAGTCATGGAAGAAATTCCATGGTTTAAGTTGTATTACGATTTCAAAATAATATTTTTTTTAAAAAAAACCCAAAGCTTCCAAAATGGCAGAGTATAAACTCTCTGCATTTATAAAGCTGCAGGAAGAGTCACCCAATCTGAATGTGCTTTTCAAAGTGACGTGGTTGTTTGATCCGAGGTTTACTTGGCGTCACTGCCTGCAGTCCTATAGGGCTGGAGTCTGTGAATCAAGTCGTCCCTTTTAATCTTACATTGTTAAACACGTCTGGAGAGAGGAGAAGTTTGCATGGTCCAGCTCCAGCGAGGCTGCCAAAGGTGTATGCCAGGCTGGGCTTGTAAGGCGATTGATTTTGTGAATTTGAATGAACTTTAAATGCTATAATTGTCTTTATCTGCAAAACAGTGATAATATGCAAATACTATCCATTTGTCGTGCAGTGAGAAAATTAGTTATCCTTAAATATCAAGCATATGTCAGTGTCATGAAGTAAATTAACCATAGAGAGGTTATTTACCAGAAAAACGCATTAGGTAAATGAGGGAAAGCACTTAAATCCCAAAGTCTTATTAAACCTTCTTGGCTTTGCTTCTGTTGGTATATGCGATTATTTTGAGAAAAAGAGGGATGTTAGGTTGTAGCCTGCATTATGTTTTGGTGAGTCTTCCTTTTTTCTATTAATTTTGAGATTTGAAATGCAACTTTCTTGAGCAATTCTGTGGTGCGTGGTATGGAATACTGAGACTGTTGCAAGCTTCTGCAAAGCAGCCTGTCTTGCCAAGGCAGAGCCTTTGGATGTGATATTTCCAGATCAACACTTGATTGAACATCAAAGTTGATTGTGTTGCTAGTTTGAGAGTGGCCATGTTCATTTGCATTAGTTCTCATGTGTTGTGGTGATTTTTTTTAATGTGGGTTATTTTTCTTAATGCATGTCAAAGATTTCCTAACTCTTGCTGTGAAGTGACTTTAAAAATTAAATTTTAAAAGAGAATGTATTGAAGAGACTGTTCATATCCTAAAATACCCTGTGTAGTTTATAGCATGATGTTTTTGAAAAGCGTTTCTTGTATTTCGAAACAAAAACAGGAGATAAACCTGCTTTTGGCATGAAATAAGTGATTTTTTTTTTTTGCTTCGGCTTTGTTTTTTGCTTTGGTTTTGCTCTTCTAACCAGATAAGTGTAACTGCTTCCATCTGGTTATACCTGAACACAGTTTTCCACTTTAATTCACTCAATAATGTCAAAAGCATTGTTGGAATGAGTCTTTGAAGTTGTGTCTGTGCAGACTTTGTTATGCAGCCTCTCTCCTGGGAATGCCGCCTCAAATCTGGTCGTCTCCAATTCCGACCTTCACCCACTGACCCATCCGGCCGAGAAAACGGGCTCCTCTTCTTACTTCCCTGTTTTTGTGTGTGTATGTGTGTGTGTGTTCTTCAGAAAGCCAAACTTGGGCCAGCTGGTAACAAAGTCATTACTCCAACAGAAGACAAGAGCTCAAGCGTGCCGTCCAACAACCTGGACAGGGTGAAGCTGACAGATTTCAACTTTCTCATGGTTCTTGGAAAGGGGAGCTTTGGAAAGGTAGGAATTCTGCATTACTGTTCCACTCGCACTCTTTATTCTTTTTTTTTTTAAATTTTTTTCTTGAGCAAGGATGAATGAAGAATTCTCCAAGAAGCAAAAGGATGTGCATTTTTGAAGGACGATTTATTAACGTGGAATAGACTGGTTCCCTAAGAACAAGCAGGCTTCAGTCATGATTGGGCAGTTTTCTTGAAAACAAAACAAACCAAACCGAAAAATTCAGACTGTTGGGCAGGATGTAAGAAGCAGTTGCTGACTGTTAGATCCCCACTTCTTGGTAGTTTCAAGGAAATGAAGTCTACTTTTCTGGCTTTACTACCCAGGTCACTCTGCCAGTTCTGTAAATCACCAACACTGATAAGGCTGAGTATGGAGAAAAAACAGGAATAGTACATATATATATATATATATATATATATATATANACAGGGATAGCATATATATATATATCTGAAATCTGTTAGCTGAAAGAAAGGACTGCTATTTTTCTGTCTGTTTGAACAACCACTTATATGATAAAGTGCCCTTTACTGAAGAAGTCTTATGGGACTTAACATTTTCTCAGCCTGTTGGCAACGTGCCTGCGATTAACCAGCGGGTTTTGGCACAGGCTTTGTCTGAAACGACTGGTGCAGCTCATTGAAATGGGTGGGTAATCATGATATTTTGGGGGTTTTGATCGAGTTAGTCTATACCAAAAAAAGGGAAAGCTGGATTGCCTGCTCTACAAATCTTCAGGTCGATAAGCGACCTTCTCTCCTTGGCAGTCGGGAAGGTTTTCACCCGGTGCTTTCTGTTTGTGCAGGTGATGCTGGCAGACAGGAAGGGGACAGAGGAGCTCTATGCAATCAAAATACTGAAAAAAGACGTGGTGATTCAGGACGATGATGTTGAATGTACCATGGTGGAAAAACGAGTCCTGGCGTTGCAAGATAAACCACCGTTCCTGACACAGCTTCACTCTTGTTTCCAAACAGTTGTACGTGAGCTCTGTCTTTTGCCACCCTCATGTTTTGAGTACTATGTGATCATGAGTTTTGTCCGTTCAATAGCATTTATTGTCATCCAACCTATATATCATAGTTTCTGCACATAGAAAATGGCCAAGAGATACTGCGTGCAATTATCCTTTGTATTTTAAATATTAAACGTAGGTTTCTGTCGTCTAAAAACTGAGAGTCATACCTACTGGTTTAAGTCTTATTGTCTGAGGGTCACTGAGTGGGAAAATATTACTGAAGTGCACTCAAATATTTCATGGTCATGTTTGATTTGAGATGCCTGGATATGGCCTTTAAAAGTCCTCAGTGTACAAGAAAAGTCTCCTTCCAAAATATCGTATCACCATCTTCCTCTAGCTGCAATATGCACCTACAAGAAATGAATTTAGTGTCACTTGTAAAGGTTCCAGATACTTTTGTAAACCCTACAACTACCTTTCTTCTTGCCTCTTTTTAATAATCAAAATAATATCTCCCATCTTCCAAAGGAAAGTGTATTAGGAAGGATTAGAAATATCTTCAAAGCAAGAATTTCCAACCATCTTGAGTTTCTTTTTTCTACATTTAGTTTTAGAGAGAGAGATTTTCCAGACAGAACTATATGTGAATAATTATGGGAACCATTGTAGACAAATAATAAATAAAACCACATCACTAAAATTGGCCGATCTGGACAGATCTCATCAGTCCCTTACTCTTGCAGGTTTTACAGAACATTCCACTTCCATTTCCTCATCTGTCAGTTTTGCCAGAATGTACAACCAGGCCTAATAATCTTAAAAGCTTTATAATAACATGCTTGTGACTTTTTTTGCTGATCAGTGCATATCTCATATTTTCTCTAATGTGTTGATGTGCGTCTTTAATACTTTATCCTAGGACCGTCTCTATTTTGTTATGGAGTATGTGAATGGGGGTGATCTCATGTATCACATTCAGCAAGTAGGAAAATTTAAGGAGCCGCAAGCAGTGTGAGTGTTCACGTTTATATATTTAAATCATGTCATCATCTTAATTTTACCCTGTAAGAGGCTTAGGTTTCTTCTTCTTCCCAGATTCAGTGTGAAGTTTAAACTGGCCTTTTTTTACTGTGCTCTAAGGCAAAAAAGCTGCAGGTTATGCTAAAAAATGTTGTTTGCGCACATGGACCAAAGGTAGCTGTGCCTTTTTATTCAAAAATACAGCAAGAACAAAGGCGTGCAATGCCTACTTTAAAAGTGACAAGAATTTAAACTAGGCAACAGGAAATTAAAGATGTTACTTGGTATTCTGGTGTCGTTTTTAAAAGCGGACATAAAAAAGTGAGTAGAGCATTCAGTCTGAATTAATATTATAAGGAAAGGCAATACAAGCAGACTCAGCGTTGCAATATAAATGGTGGTTTATACAAGATAAATTCAATGTGTAGCTTATAAGAAGTTCTGTGATCCTACTTTTTTGTAGAAGTTTCATTAGTGATGAGTTAATAAATGGTTAGAAGTTGTTTATGTACATGATCCCTTTTAGGTAATTGTGCATCTGGCGTATCAGGGAGCTACTGATACTGATCTGTAGCATATTAAAATGTAAATAGATCCATCAATACCACTTTAGTCATGCTTATAACATCTCATCAATTATTACTGTTTCATAAATCATTTACCAATGAAACTTTAAAATCGACTATGACCAACTGTTATAAGAATTCAGCTAAAATAATTTCTCGTTTTGACTGAAGTAATCAGGGCTTGTTTAAATGAAAGGCCTTCTAAATATAAGTATTTGAGATATGGAACAAAATTTCAGCAACTCTCTAAATAAAAACTAGATGGTGTCAGATCATGCTTGACTCCCAGCTCAAGTCACTTGCCAACACCCGTTGCAATTTGGGGTGCTTTATGACAGCTCGCGCCTGTGGAGCATCTTCCAGCACAGGCGTTCGCAAACACCTCTGAGAAGTGTTTCAGAACTAGCCTAAAAATTAATCTCATCTTTAAATTATCCTCCTGCATATAATTTGCATAGTTCCACAGCAACTGGCTTCAAACGTCCATCAATATTATATATCCTTTAACTACATTCTGCAATTATATTTTATATGGTAATCGTTTAAATTAGCTTTATGTAATTAATCCATTAACAGCGTCTGTAAAGGGATACTATTTCTGCGAATTATTTCGTGCCATATGAGTTGCAATGTAAATTGAGCGTTGATATGTGATTAGAGAGAGTGACCTTTGCAGGCAGTGAAATGCTGTGCTCCAGCCGCATCGTTTTTTGTGGTCCTGGGAGACATTTTCAATTTCTAAAAAAATTCTGCATTATTTTACCATCAAATACTTGAAAATGTCTGTTGAAGTCCAATTGAAATAAAGGTGTCTTTTATGTCATCTGCCTGTAAAATATGTGTGTGTATATATATATATACAAACTATGCATTATATACTTTATATGCTGTTATATTATCATGCTTTACCATGATGCGTTTCTAAAATGTTTTGTGAGAAGGAAATCATGAGGCAATAAGAAATCGCTTGTTTTTTTCCATACAGATTCTATGCAGCGGAGATCTCAATTGGGTTATTCTTTCTCCATAACAAAGGGATTGTTTATAGGTGAGTAGAATCTCACATAAGTAATTCCTGAACTGTTTTTAAAACCGCAAAATGTCCCTCGTAGACTGTTGTGTGTGTTCACCCCGTCCCCTCTGCCCCCCAAATTCCTACACACATTCCTCACCCAGACTCAAGTGGGTAAATTTGCCCTCATTGATCCTAAACACTAACGTTAAATTGCTGTGATTCCTCATAGAGATCTGAAATTAGATAACGTGATGTTGGATTCAGAAGGGCACATTAAAATTGCTGATTTCGGAATGTGCAAAGAACATATGTTAAACGGAGTAACAACCAGGACCTTCTGTGGCACTCCAGACTACATTGCACCAGAGGTAAATATTGACCATTTCAAGAACCTTTTAGTCTCGCAAATGCAAATGGTCCCTACGCACATTTTACACCACCGAGTTTTGATAGCTGTAACCCCGGATTGTGCCGTGGATGGTACCACTTACACTTCTGCAGGTATATTCGATAACTTTGTGAATGAATACAATATTATCAGTAAGACTTCACTATTTTTAAAAATACCTAGTTGATTGAAAACCTAACTTTACAAGATCAGTGCTTCAGATTTTGTTCACACTAGCAAAAAACTAAAAAAGTGGGATCACGATGTTGTGATTTTAAATTTGTAGCCTGGAAGTGTTGTTATACTGAACTTTGTGCTTCAGTTTTTGAAGTCATAGAGACTTCATGGATGTTGCTGAGGTTGTTGATGAGGTCAGCAAACATTTTACTGGGAGCAAATGTAGCTTCTTTAATGGATTTCTCCACGGGTTCACACAGCTGTCAAAATACATATATATAAAGGATTATTTGCCATTTTGAGGAAACCACAAACCACTCATTGATTTTTGGGAAGGGACCCGTGAGGTGTTGAAGGTTTTCCCTGGAAAACTACCGTAGTTTTTCCCAGTCCGTGTCTTTCAGACGGTGCAGAGTCACAGAACAGTTTGGGTTGGAAGGGACCTTGAAAGTTCATGAGCTCCTGCACTCGATCTCCAAAAGGTCCAATCACCAAAAGCCTCAACTGAGCTCTCAGATCAGGGCTTGAATGAGTAGACGTAATAAATCCATAATTTGCCTTCAGTTTTCTGTGACTTGGCGATATCTGTGCTGCGTTCAAGCCACTGAAAATCACGTTCAAACCCCAACCTGTCCAAAATGAAAATTTGATGGTGAGGAACATAGTTTTTACTTTAAAGCGCTGTGATAAATGCGAGCTTAGACTTAAGATTTTTAGTCTGGATATGATTTGTATTTCAATAGTTTAGGTATAAAACACTAAAAACAAGCACATGTGGTGATTTGGGAAGGATTCAAGTATATGAATATTAAAATCTGGTATTTGTGCATATTGAGCTTTCAAGAGTCTTGATTTGTTTGGCTGCAAATTCAATACAAGAGCTGAATCCTGATCCAGGAGGCTCAGTTTTCACTGAGTGCTGGGCAAGAGGCAGCTCTGGCTGGAACATTTCTGGCTGTAAATGAATGTTTGTTGGAATATGGGAGATTTATACATGGACAAGTAAATTAGTGTCTAAGGTGAATTTTGTCATCTCCGTGAAATTGGAATGAAAAATAGTTTGTTTCTTACCAGTTCCTAATTCATGCTTTTCAGAGTGAAATATTGTGTATTATAAAACCTTGTTTTTTTCACAAATGACTGTTGCTTGCAGCAGGATATGAGAACAGCCAGAGCAGTATTTCAGTTGCTGCTGTCAAAACATAAAGGAAGCCAATATTACAGATTAAAAAGTGTCCTTTCTGTGGCAATAGTCTTGTGCCAGTTAATACCAAAGAACGTGTTGTCAGTGCCAAAATGCTCAATATGGGTCAATGATGGAATTATTTATTTTACTTTATTTGGAAATTTCATATAAAGAAATTAACCTTTTACCAAAACATTCAATAAGTGCGAGGAAATGAGTCTTTCTGTTCTCTTACTCAGATTCTTTTGTGGGTTTTTTTTTTAATTGACTCATTTTCTTTAGTGTCTGAAGACATTATTGTGACTGACAAATTGCTAACTTGGTCTGTTGTAAACTTCGAAGTAAGGTTCATGTTTTGCTTGCGGGAGCATTTCAACATGTAACTATGGCCTAAAATTTATAATAGATTATAATGAGGATGCATTTGCATGGTACCGTTCCCTGACAGGTGGGGGTAAATGAGCTAAATCTAAATAAACTGTCGAAGGTATCTAGAGTAGAGTAGTCCTATGAGCATGTGCCACTCAAACATAGAGAATTAGCTCTTTTCATTCATGTAAAATAATGCTTTCCTTTCCTAGTGACTGGGGAAGTTTTCATTTGTTATTACTTAGGTGTATAACATACTGGAATAAATATTCATTTTTTTATCCTATGCGATTGAGGAACACGTAGAGGTTAAACTGGTAGACTGACCACTCCTGTCAGGCATTAAAACTATTTATTGATGTGCTGAACTTAAATCTGTATGGTCAGAGTGGTAAAATAGCCATGAAATTGAACAATTTGTATTTCCTTGATTGGTGAAGAGAGACGGAAGGGGCTGGATGAGCCAGCGCAGCCCGGGGGGCAGGACTGAGCCCCCACCAGCATCCCCGCAGCAGCCAGAGCTGATCCTGAATTTCAGAAGAATTTAAATTAGAAACTCTGTTTCTCATCTCCTCCTCAAAACTTCAAGTTCTAACCTTGCATTTGCTGGGATTGTGGGAGGCGAATAAGTATTACAGATATTCGGAAAGTGTACGTTTGACTTTCTTGTGCTGGTAATATTTATTTCTTTTAATAACTAAGTTTTAACTTTTGCAATAGACAGAAGATATGTTCACAAACCACTTTCTCTCTTGCCTCTGGGATATAATCTTTTCATCCCACTGGCTACCGGCTGCAAGCTGCAGTGATCTAAACTTTCCTACAGATTTCTGGTATTAATCTCTGTGTCGTGCTGTTAACTGTGCCTTCCTTGGAGGCAAAAAAGAACAAGGAAAAAAAACCAACATTCCTCTGCCAATTTGGCTTGATGAGAGAAATTCCATGTGAGGTCTTCCTGAGCTCTCGAATCCACGGAACCTGAAAATGCAGAGCTCTTAAAATATGGTAATAGATAGGTAAAATGGGACATTTGAAATGGAAAAGGAGGTGAAGAAGGGAGTAATTTAAATTAATGGTGGAGGAGGAGGGGAAGGGAAGGGTTTTGAGAGCCTTTTGCTCCTCCCTGGCCAGTGGAAAGCAGAGGCTGTAGCTGGAAGAAGAAGAGATCTTGGTTTCTGGGTCCATGAAGAACCTCCGGGCTCTGTGGGTCTGCTCTGCACACTGTGGTGAGACAGGAGCTCACATCACTGAGCCCTTCTGTATTCTAAAAGATACCAAAGTTTGTACCTGCGGGTAGGATTATTTAGGCGGCTGCTCGAGGCAGGCAGTGACGGCTCGGAGTGCGGCAGCTGGTGGGTAAAACATGATGATTTCTCAATGAGGAGGAGGGAACTACTGAAAATACGACATTTAGGACTTGCTGACTGTACCAATGCGTGTTTGACTGTATATTGAAAACTCATCTGCTTCCTCCCACGTGTAGTTCCTTCCTTGAAGTGAGCGTTCCTTCCTCGCGTTTACATTTTCCAATTAATGCTTTGAATAGCTCGCAATGTTATGAGTATAACCGCTATTTGCATGCACAACACGCAGGTTGGTGAATGAACACGACAGATTGCTTTTCTTTGTTCCACTTGTATCACATCCTTACCAGGATTAAGTTAGGTATTCAAACTGGGTGTATTTAATTGGGATTAAAGGAAAAAACCTCCTGGTGCACAAGCAGCAGACATCGACAGTACCAGCTTTTCCTACATTGCAATACATTCAATGCAGAGTTGTTTTCGTTGCATTTGCAGTGGGACTTTCTGCGGTGGGACCTCTCCAGTCCCGGTGGAACTTGTCCGTATTTCATTCTCATCACACACCTGGTTTGGGCAGGGGGGTGTGCGCCAGCTCCGAGGGGACCCTGCTCTGCCCGGCAGATGCTTCTGCTCGTGTTGACATGTGGCATCAAATAGGACAAAAATTTTAGTGACGCTGACCGTATGTTAAGTTAAATGTGGGAGCTTTTTCTCATGTTAATTCTGTCTCTCTTGATGATTCTGTTTGCTGTTCTCTCACAAAGGCAGATTTAATTGGGGCAGATTACATTTGCTGATGAGTATGCTATTTAGAGAACAACCCAATCTTGAGTCACCTCTTGCTGGATAAACAAACAGCGTCACTGAGTCTGTGCTTTGTTACATCTTTCGTTTTATGACATTGCATTGCTGTATTTAAAATATTTCCTCTCCTCAATAATCCCATAAAACCCTTTCACAATAGGAGGAGAAATAGTCCGTGGCCTCCTGGACAGACCTCAGTGCCGGGCTGAGGACCAGGGGGGTGTAGCAGCATCTTCTTTCTCAGTGCTGTGGATCTATCTGCTTCTCATTTGCTAACTGAAATAAATTCTTCCTACCGAAACTGCTAACATGAAGCGCACTTAGTGTACAAAATGTTCTGCTCTTATAAATTAATGACCTTCTGAAAATTACTCTTTTTTTTTTCCTGATACAATACTTTCTTCCATAAGGCAAGGAGAGGTTGTCAGAGAAGGGTTGAGGATGAAGCGTTTCATCTTTTTCTGTGTGTAAAGGCCAGTAGTTTTTCTGGATAAAATTTTGGAAGTGTTTGTTCTCTCAAGAAGCCACATTGTGTCAGAAACATTGTGATAGATACGAAAGGGAGAGCAACCAAGTATGTCAGCTACTACAGTATAAAATAATGTCCCAAATATATATTTTAAATCCTGTATTACTGCTAAAAGGTACCTAATAAAGATTGCCTTTATGTAGGACCTTGCAGCTGAGAATCTTGTTGTTACCTCTGGATGTGTAATGTATTTCAAAGTGCGATTGATTTTGAAATCCTTTGCTTAGAAGCATTGCAGTAATTTTTAATTCATGTGCTGCTGTTATCTCAGTGGAAACCATATTCACATAGAGACTATAATTTTACTTAGTAGCCAGGCAGTCCTGCTTTATTGAACCGATGACTCATTTTTTTTCC
The DNA here is from genome assembly GCA_013399365.1 of Pampusana beccarii. Classification (NCBI taxonomy): domain Eukaryota; kingdom Metazoa; phylum Chordata; class Aves; order Columbiformes; family Columbidae; genus Pampusana; species Pampusana beccarii. Next base: position 1,295,471 of record VWYH01010053.1, read on the forward strand.
TGAGAAACTCCAAAACTAACCAGTTTGACTCCTCTTTCAGAAAGCTAAAAAAAATCTAGGATATGTGGTGTGTACTTGTCTTAGCAATTTGTTTCACAAAGAGTAAAAGCGAGTGCAAACAGGAGAATCAATGCAAGCGCATCTGGAGTAATGACTGCAGTTGTGGAGCAGTGGGAGGCCGATGCTGTCCCTGGGGCGGATGGACAGTGACCAATGGACAGTGACCGATGGACAGTGACCGATGGACAGTGACCGATGGACAGTGACCGGGGTGTTCTGCGTCCCTTCACGACTCACAGGATCCGTCACAGTTATTTAGGAGATCAGAGAGAAGTTCTCCACCTCAAACCCCCTCTACAGCATGCCCAGATGCATCTCTTAAATAAATTAACGCTGATCTCCGAAGAGGCCTCGATTAAAGAAAAAGGCGCACGAGGGGAAATGCAAACGGGTGGCACTTGCAGGTTCTCGTGTCAGAACTCAATTTGTGCTTCTGTGTGAGTCAGATGTGAACCCAGAGGATGCAAAATACTTGAAATTTCCATTAGGCTGAACAGCAGAAACCCCTTTCTATTTCGTGGAGCTGGTATCTAGCTTCATACTAAGAGTATCTTAATCATGCAACTTGGGAAGATGGAACTGAACATTTCAGGGTTTTGCTCTTTTCTTAAATTTTGATTCTTTTTACAGCAGAACAAAAATATAAATATTGAAAAGAAAGGTTTAATTATTGATAATCTGTAAGTTAAGTGAGTCTCAGTGATTTTGACACAAATGGATGAATAACATGTTTGCCTTGTCTCCCACCTCGTGCTGCTGTGCGTCCTCCTTTGTGTTCTAACACACAGGCCAGGGTCTCCTAAGAGCCACGTTTCCCAAGATAGCGGAGAACCAAAAGACGTGGGGGGGTCTAGACTAACATTTGCAAAACGGTTCAACTCCCACTGAAACCGATGAGTAGCTGGAGTGAGGATTACAGGACTGGCTTTCTGGGCTTTTTCAGGGAAATATGTTCATCTCTGCACGGCACTATTTATCTGATATGTCACAAGACTGGGTGTCGATTAACAGAGGTGTTTTTTTCTTTGTGTTTTGTTTCTCTTTCTTTGCGATGGCGCAGATTATTGCTTACCAGCCGTATGGGAAGTCTGTGGACTGGTGGGCGTACGGAGTGCTGCTCTATGAGATGTTGGCTGGGCAGGTAAGAGTCACCCCCCGGCTCGCTGTGACCTCTGTGTCCACACCCCAAAGGGTTGGACCCTTAGGGGACAGGGCTTTTCATACTGATATTATCTCCTTGTCCTCCTGGCTGACTCCACTGAGAATGTATTTAGGCTTTAAGCTCTTTATTTTGCACCCACGTAATCAAGCACTGCCTTTGAATACGGCTCCTTTGTACTGTAATAATGTTATAAATAGCCGTCTTCAAAATGGAATGAGAGGCACTTGAGCAAGAAAACACATGGCAAATAGAAGAAATATCATTTAGTGGTTTGAAGCCACAGGGGGACATAATAAGAGCGTGTATATGCTCTGTATTGCAGTTCAGTCACAAGAATACAGTTTTTGTACTGTATGTCCTAAGGGTAAAGTATGGGTCTCGCCACTTGAAATATGCTCAGTTACAGACCCCTTATTCTGCACAGCTAATGACATGCTGCTCTCTGAGTCACTCAAGGAGAAAGCAACCCTGTAAATGGCAGATAACTACCAACTTTAAGCATTTCTATTAGTCCTGAGTTCAAAAAGATCTGTGCAATTGGCTTTCAATGAGCATTAGATAAAGGCATGCATTTCCTGAGCTTAAAATGTACATTTTTAACAAATGCCTTGTAATTGTGTCTCTACTAAATTCCAGTCAACATTTAAAAGTTTCTGAAGTGTAGCAATTGCAGTCGTTAACATTTACGATCTGCATTGCAACTATTAGGCAACTTGAATGCTTTTGAGAAAATGAGCTTTACCATTACTTGAGCTTTGCACAGTGCTGGATCCTGGGGGCTCACCCACGAGCACTTTTCTCATCACCCCTATTTAAAAACAAAATGCAGCCCTTACTTGTGATACAGTCTCCACAGAAGCAGAGTCTACAGCTACGTCTCAAAAAACAAACTGGAGTTTAACTGGAATCAAGTGAGGAATGGATAGACCTTAAATAAAAGGTAATTGGAAGTTGTGGTCTCCAAACTTCACCCTTTAAAGTATTTTGGCTGTCTGGTGCACAGTAGCTTTAAAAGCTGATTAAAGATGATCAAAAAGATAATCCTGCACACATTTCCTTAGCCTGAGTGCCATGCTGGGGGCAGAAATGAAATTTTCTCCTCAATTTCTACCAGAGAGTGATGAACGCTGACTTCTGGGTCAGCAGATACTTACCTGTGATTTATTTTCAACAGCCTCCATTTGATGGAGAAGATGAAGACGAACTTTTCCAGTCCATAATGGAGCATAATGTTTCCTATCCAAAATCGCTGTCCAAAGAAGCTGTCTCCATCTGCAAGGGGGTGAGATATTACCATTAAGTTCATTTTTGGCAGTCCTTGTAGAATAACTAAATGTGTCTGGCTTGGATGTGGCACTGTAGTATTTTTAAGTGCAGCTTCTGTCAGGCTGTGCTACGCGGTGTTGCCATGAAATGCTCACCGCTTGGTGTCCCTGAGAAGTGTTCAGCTCTTCCTGCTGTGCCCGCTTGTTTTTCGGTAAGAACAAATGTCAGAATCAGTAGCTGCCAAACCCAAAGCGGAATGTGTAAGCAGGACGCCGATGTGCGCCGTCTCCGAGCACCTTTCCTCCTCACCCTCAGCAGCACAAACCCCGGGTTTGCAAGGCGAGGACGTAGCTCAGCTCAGATGGATACACCAGGTGCACCAGATACACCACTGAACATGCTGCGGTCCTCAGCCCACTACGCCGAGTGCTAGAAGAGCTAGTAAGAATAATTTTTAAATGTAGGTAAAGATGAGCTTATGTGAAAATCTTCAGTGTAAACACGAGGAAACTGCGGGGAAATGCTGACCCGGTTGTAACCTGTGGGGCCTAAAATTTGTCTAAGCTTCTAAGTTAATTTAGGTTTCTTTCCAGGAAAAGAATAGATTTAACTTCAGGGGATTAGCTCAGGAAAAAAGAATTCATTAGACTTTCCCTTGACTCCGTGTGATTCCCCAGAGTACTGTCAGTCTGCAGCTTTTCCAAACCACCGTCTATAAAGTGCTACTTTGATGTCTTACTTAACACTGATAAAATAGCAGTGCACTTAGTTAATTTGGTATTTACTTTCTTCCTTTCCCTTGCAACCATTGATGAAGTATTGTACACGAGCTGGATACTAATCCCTTAAGGGAAAACCATCAAGAAAAAGAAAAGCTGTTTGGAACAAGGTAGAAGGAAAGACCGCTCTGATTTTGGAGCCTATCCCAGTGTAGACATGCAGGCCGACAAAAACGGAGCATGATATATTTTTGCAAAGTACATGCAGATTGATGCCTTGTGAAAATCATATATTCAAACAGCACAGTTTGAACTTGATCTAATTACCATGTTTTAAGCTCCCCTGCTTTTGCTGTTTTGCAGGGTGCTGATGCAAAGGGAGGTCAGGAAGCTCAAATCACACGGCACCACTAGGTTTAGGGTCAGGTCTCTGTGGTAATAACACCTTCGTCTTCTGTATTAAACTAACAAATTAATCCCAAATTTCGGTGAGCATTATACCTGAGCTAAGAAGGCAATATGAGAAATCTGAACCTCGTGGTCAGCAGTAGCTCCGCAATCCCAGACTGTGCACCGTGGGGCAAGAGGAACCTGCCCACTGTGCTCTTGAAATAGAATTGTTTGCTTGACATCTACTGCACCAATACAGAGTTTGTTGGGTTTGGTAAATGCAGTGGCTTGGAAACAGGATTAACACTAGTGGAATCATCATTCGCATTTTCCTATACCACCTACTGTTAAAGCAAGGGGTTTAGAAAGTGTAACAAAAATGGCAAAGATGCTGTTAAGCTTGAAGCAGGATGCGATTCCTTGCCCGGTGCACAGCTGACTTCCCAAAGTCTGCTCAGAGTCGCTTTTATTTTAGGTTCAGAATTGGAATCTGATCAACTCAACATTTGGAGGGAGACTAAAGTGCTACAGCTGAGCTTTTAAAAAGATGTGTTGAGGTGTCACAGTATATTAATCATATCTAATTTGTAAAAGAGTTTTAAAAAGACCCCACAATACTGGAACTGAGAGTTGAAGGCTACATAATGTACATATCAATTTGAAGGCTTTTGAGGAGCTTGTTAATTAAGGAGCACATTACTGTTTCCAAGCATGCAGTGCCGGTGGGTTTGTTTTGTTGTTTTGGGATTTTTTTCTCCAAGTCTGCTTAATCTCTGCGACTGGGTATAGTATTGACCAGCATGTCATTAGGGATGCAAGGGAGGAAACGCAGATTAGATATTGTCAGCTGGGTGCCAAGAAATTGTAGACTCTATAATGAGATGTCTCGAACAAGCCCAGAAAGATGAAAGCGGGGGGGTTGTACTTTGTACAGCTTTAGTATATTGGAATTTATTAAGTTTAATTGATTGTTGAGATAGGGCAGAAGCTGTTCTGGAGATTTATGAGCCTGAACTGCAAGACCAAAGGTGAAATTCAGGAGTGAGTTGTGAACTAATACGACGGGAGGTTGTCCCGGGTGCCGCCTGCCCACCCACACCCCCAGCAGCAACCCCTGCCGAATGGAGAAAGTTCTCCAGCGCAACCCTTTATTTTTGCCGCTGAAGTGCCATCTCCAGTAAGCAAACAAGAAAATTAATCTTCAAAAAACGAATTTTAGCTTTTCAAAACAATTTTATTAGCGGCTTGCGTCTTCAGGGGAGGAGCAAGAGCATCACAGTCTGGGGAAAGTCTGTCTCGCTTTCATTCCAGCGTTAAATTCATTTGAAATCATGTGGTGTTTTCTTCCCAACAGCTGATGACTAAACATCCTGCAAAACGCCTTGGCTGTGGCCTTGAGGGTGAAAGAGATATCAGGGAACATGCTTTCTTCAGGAGAATTGACTGGGAAAAACTGGAAAACAGAGAGATTCAACCACCTTTCAAACCCAAAGTGGTGAGTGAGATGCCAAGTGCTTCCCTGTTCAATGCATCTGCAGTCGTGCTGCCCCGCGGGGTGGCATTAATGGTGCTGCAGTCCTGGGATATTGCTAAAATAAGGCAATTTGATTGCGGCAGACCAGTCTGTAAATCTGCTCGTGTTTTGGCACCTTGTGGTGTAACCCAACACACTTTGTTACTTGTGAAAAAGTCTGTCAGTGGTTTGAATTGTGGCCTGATGATCACGCACTGCATGCGAAGCTGAAAACGGGGAGAATTGGCACTTGAGACCTGTAATAAATGCAGTTCCCAACTGTCCCCTCTGAACAGCATTTAGAGTCAGTGATTAAAGGAGTCTGAATTACTGGGGAGAATTTTCTCCCTGGTGGGCTGCACAGCTCGGGGGGTTTGTATTCCCCATCCCGGAGTGGCATCTGCTGACTTTGCAAGAATAATCCCCGATTTATTTTTGATGTTCGTTACTGGTTCGCACACGTGTATCTGTAGGAATATTTTAGAGATCCAAACAAGTAAAAGACGTCCCTACAGTGAGAAGTGTTTGCATAATGTGATTTGAAGGACATTTGTTGATACAGAAGTTCTTTCAGCGTGTACTGTGCTGTATTGACAGGCAAGGAAAAGTATTTGCACACAAGAAAACAAGCTTCCAGGAACAGCTGTAAATTGTTGGGTCATAACGTCGAATCTTTCTTCTCTAACGCTTTTTTTGTCTCAACTGAGATGCATAGCTGGCCGTAGCACTGCAGGTATAGGGTCATCGGTCTGCACACTGATGTTGAGTATTTATAGGCTTCATTTGGGGTTGGTTTTTTTTTTTTCAGAAAACCTTTATAGGTTCATCTTCTCTAGGCAGCAAGTTGCTGCAGGAATAATCCTGCTGCGTTTGCACAGGTTCTCGCTGCAACACGGAGCCGCAGATTTTAGGTCAGCAGTTGGTCGGTTTAAATAGTGTGTTCCGTTCCAGATTGACATTTCCCAGGCTATTTGATTGTTTGGCAGGAAGGACATTTTACTCATATCTGTAAGTTCAGGAGTTCCAGGAGTCCTGTGTTTTCAGTTCTGCTTTAATGCTGCATTAACACTCGTGATAGCAATGCTGCTCTTCAATGTGAAGACAAACGTAATTGAAGACGCAAATTTCTTAGTAAATTATTACATTCGCACCCCAAAAATACCTGAATTTCACATGAGCCTCTACTAGTATAAGCAGCAATGAGAGGCTTAATGAAGAATTTGGTTTCAATATACAGCTTTTTTTAATACCTTCCTGGGGAAACAAAACAAACAAAATTTGTGGAAGAATGTTGCGTATCTGTAGAATATCTTCCTAGCAAAAAGTCTTCCCTGTATAAAAAACCCTTCCGTTACTGCTCTGAGTTGACTGTACTGCCTCTAAATAGATTTGACTGCTAATTTGGGGACACATCAGCTCTCATTCCGATGATGGGGAGTTTTCCATTTGTCAAAGTTCTGCTCTGTCCATTCTTATTCTCCAGAGATTTTGTACCAAAATGCATTGGCTTCTGTGGCACCAGGGGACTCGGTGGGTACAGAACCCCGGTGAACAAAGCCCATTACCATCAGTCTTTAACCACTGAAGTGCTCCTCTGCCTGTGTTGTTCCAAACTGAACGAGTGTCCTTCTGCGAGCGCCGTGGTCCAGTACCTGAGCACACGTTTTTCATCTGAAATATAAACCAGCTTGTGCCCGAGGCAGCAAAAGTCCTTCGCAGCTCAGACAGGACCGTGTGTCCCAGTCCAGGTGCTTCGCAAGAAGCTTGGGAGCTGTGAGGGAGCTGGTTTATAGAAAACCAAACACCTCACCCTCCAATTCCTTCCACGGGCCCCTCTGCTGTTGGTTTGTCCCATAAATGCACAACTTTATTTGTGTTGCATTAATTTAGAAAAATCGATGTTTCAAATTGGTCTATTATGTGAACCATATTCTGCCCTTTGTGAGTTATCCTCTGAGTCTGAAGATTCTGGTGTAATGTCCTCTAAATCCACATGTAGATGTGTTGTAGGGATGGATGGATGGATGGAGAAAGGGTTGATTTTTTCATCCTTTTTTCTGTTTGCTTTCTTTTTTTCCTTGCAGTGTGGCAAAGGTGCCGAAAACTTCGATAAATTCTTTACGCGAGGACAGCCGGTGTTGACGCCCCCGGATCAGCTGGTCATTGCTAACATAGACCAAACCGATTTTGAAGGGTTCTCTTACGTCAACCCCCAGTTCCTACACCCCCTTTTACAAAATGCAGCATGAAAGAGCAAACCAGGAACAAATCCCGCAGTGGGGAACGGTCCTTAACCCTACAATTTTTAGGCTTTTGCCTTGTTGATTCCATTTAGGCCTGTAAATTGTAGGGTTAGAAAGCATAAGATGGGGGGAAAGGCCACTTATCCAGGATTTTGGCTTTGCAACAGCGATATTGTCTTAATGGGAGATAAATTAGTATACGGTGCCCACCTATTCCTCTAGAAGTCACCACTGACTTGTCTAAACTTACCCATTTTTTGGTACGTTGTGTATTTTTGCAACTTCCCCGCTGTCCTTTTGCTCCGCTCTGCTGTGTTAGAAATAATCTAACACGCGGTCCGAAAATAATAACCCAACCTCCGCCTGGGGACGTCGGGGGGACGAGCAGCACGAGAGACTGAGATGGCGACGGCACCGGGGAGGAGAGGATTTGCACAACACCTGTTGAAAGTATTTGTTTCGGAAATGTGACAGAAACAAGCTGGGAGTGGGTGGCAGTGGGACACAAACCCAAATTAGACCCCGAGGCTTCATGAAGCGACACCGAGTTGAAACGCTCCAGCCGTGGCCAGATCTCTAGGATCTTTGCTGAGTAGCATGTGATAAGCTCAAGGGTGACATGTTGTCTTTAATAATAATAATAATAATAATAATAATAAAATAATAGTAATAATTTTAATAATATTTTTGTGACTTTTAATCTCCGTGAGATTATTCTGTGATCCAGGGTGCCATTGTTTATTCAGTTAATTTAATTTACACCGCTCCTCAAGTTTACTGTTAACCAGTTCTAATGCCGATATTTTACTATGAGATTTGTTAACCTGGAATGTAAAACAAAACTCTAATCCCTTCAAGCTTATTTACCTGTGTTTATTTATAGTCTGCAGGATAGGGCAGTAAATGGAAGAAATCATTATATATATTAAACTAACAAAAAATGCAGCCCCAAGTGACTTCCTGATTTCTCCAGAATAACTCAAGTGAGATTTAGTCTTAAAATAATGAGTTTTAATTCAACAAACTTGGGGCTGTAGAATAATCAAGCCTGAAAGAAGCAGCACCGAAAACTTGTTTTATTGATAGAATGGAATTTAATACATTTTACATATGCTTCATGCAATGAATTTTGCATGTTTAGTAACAACTCTTAATAATAAGGGTTAATAATAAGCAAATCTGTATTATTGATATAATCGTATCAAGCATAAAAAGTATTAGAAAAATTTTATAAAACAAAAATTGTGCTTTATTTGTGAAGGTTCTTGTTCTAAATGACATCATTTAGATGTAGCTAAATGTTTTATTGCTACTGTTTTGGTTTTTACTTTAGGTTTTGGATATTGTTAATAGCTTAGGGTATAATCTCTTTTTTTTAAAAGTAGATCTACTTTTAAACAATAATTGCTACCTGCAGGTTTTATACGAGGTTCAATTAGACTTTCATTTCACGTCTGCTTATTACTTACAGCGAAGGAAATAGACTTTATTTGCAATGATGAACACTGTAATTAATGCAATCTTCTCCTCCTCTATCACTTAGATAAAAAAATTTTGATATTTCCTCTTACAACTTACCAGAAGATATTGATTCAAATATCAGTAAATATTTCTGTGCATATTTTGGTTTTGTTAACAGCACGTAAAATGGTAGTCGGTGCATTTTCCTTTTTGTTTTTTCCTTCTGCCTTGTTAATGTAGCAGCCATAGGCACGTTTTGTCTGTCAGATGTGCATGACGATGCCAGAAGCATGATGTCTCTGTTGCTGCATGCAGACTGATTACGATTTTTCCAGCATGTAAACACATTCAAAAAGTAAGATATTTGCCATAAAAGTCTTACATTTATACTAGAATATGTAACTTGGGGGGGGGGATCTACTTTCTAATGGTCTTTTATGACAATAAACCATGGAACCTGCGCCAAAGATTCTGTTAGAAAGATCCAGTCCTGCGATTTGGGAGCCGGGTGGGTGGGTTTGACTGAAGGGGGTGACCCGGGGTGGGGGGCACAGTTTTGGGGTGAAACACGGTTGGATGTGAAGGGCAACTGTCGTGGTTCTGCCCCCGCGGTGCCCTCAGGAGCCGAATTTTTGGCATCTGGGATCTGTGATTTGCAAAATCCAGAAGTTGGACTTTTTCCCAATTTAAGCCCCTTTGCTGCTCCAGCTTGAGCATCTCCCCGGCTTTAATGGGTGAACTGGACCCTCCTGAGCCGTGGGAAAACGCACCACTAATGAGGGGCGTTGACCAACTAACGAGAACTCGGATTTTGCCTAAACCAACAGAACTCACTATTTTTAAAAATTTTAGGAGTAAAGTTTTTAAACCGTTGTGTGTCGAAAATGTTATCAGCCAAGTTTGGGAGTTCATGTTCTTGTTTGTATGTCATATACTTTAAAAATTATGGTATTCACCATAAAGCAGGTGGAGTAGTGCAGCATTCATGACGATTTAAGTTTTTCTGTATATTATTAGCCTGACGTAGTTTAGGATAATCTGGGTATCAGGCTGTAGAAGATAATAGATTCAACAGATTAGTGAGGCTCAGATTTTGGATGAATAAAGGGCTCTCAAATAAGTCAATCTGCTGAGAGGCGGCATTACATGTGTTTTAAGAAACGTGAAGTGAAAAAGAGACTTTTACAAAAGGAAAATAGAGGGAGAAATACCAGCACGTGGGGTTTTGCATTAAGAAAAGCAGAGCAGGGGCAGAACCAACCCAGCCAGAGATGGGCAGGAAATCCCGGGCCGACGTTTTCCTCCTTAAATACGAATTGTGCAGGGAAGTCCAGTTGTGAGCGGTTGTTGCTGGCACAGCTGTGATGGTCAGTGCAGGTCACACCAGAACACTAAAGAGCTGGCCCAACATCTGGACAGAGCTGGCCCAACATCTGGGCAGAGCTGCTCAATTTCTGGCTGCTTCTCTTAACCCGTTTCTTAGGCACTCGCATTTGCTCCCCGGTTTTTCCGCTGCAGAAGCAGGAATTCCTCTGTAACGTTGTGACCTCAAGTTCCTGGGCTTGCGACATCTCATGTTGTCTTCTCGAGGCGTCTGTGTCTCTTAGGAAAAGGTCCTGTGAACTCGTGGGTCCTGCAGCAACAAAACAGGGTTGTGTAAAGCAAGGATGGGATATTTGTGTTAACTCCTTTCTGTTCTGCCTAACACACTCAAGCTTGGACCAGCCCTTTAACAAGAACTCCAAGTGGCTTCTTTATCATCCAGGAATTTATAATGGCAAATGAAACCTTAAGTACCCAGCAAGCATTTTCATATCTTTTTAAATACAGATGTTATTTATATAATATTTTTCACGAGGTTTGGTTTTCTAGAGAACGTGTATCAACAGAGGCAGAGGCATTAGGATTGTTTTCCTTGTGGGCAATAGCAACTGTAATCCGAACACCCACATTAGCACGAGAGTTCTAGAAGTCAAATTGACAATCACAACGTGCTGGAGCTGGTTGGAAGTTTTGGGAGCCGTGTTTCCATCCCTCGCGTTCCAGCCCCGAGGGGCTCCGGAGCAGCCCCAGCTCTGCCATGTGAAACTTCCTGGCTGTTTTCAGGGATTCAATGGGATTTCACTGGCTCCCAGGCAAATTTCTTCATTATTCGGGTATCTGGGTGTCTTTATCCACCTTCACGTGGGGCGGTGGGTTTCCAGGAGAGCCCTTTCACCAGCAGGGATTGCACACACATGAGAAGGAGCGAGCGCATTGCCGTAATAAAATACTCCCCCTCAATCTAGTTTAGAGGAAAAATGCAATTTATTTTGCTGATCCTTCGTTCTTCCCAGAAGTACAACTGAATTTCCTTTTACAAACTGGAGAATGTTCTTCTAGGAATCAGCTGGTACTTCAAAAGAAAGTCATCGTATCCAAATGCTGATGGCCTTTGAAACCCCTCCTGTCTTTTGGGGTAAATTCAACTGAATAATGCCAGGCTCCTGTGAAGTTAATAGGGTCGAACAAGGGAAGAATTTGTCTTTTGGCTGGAAAGATGACGTGTCCAAGGGCCGGCGCTGAGAGCTGCCACTCGCAAAGTCTTTTTTCTCAGCCAGTGCATCCAGATGCAAACCCAGTTAAATGCTGTAGGTTCGCAGAGGGGGAAGATCCTCCTTATTAAGCAAAACACGCCATTGAAACAATAATAAAAGCCCAATAATCAAGCTTTGATATGAGTAGAAAGCATCTTTACAGTATTGAGTTTACAGTGGGTTTTTGGGCCTGCCACGAAACTTCCGGAAACATTTCGTGTGATTTTCAGTTCTTTTAGTCGTTAGCATTCGTTATTGTCTGTAGGTTTTTTCTCTTTGCCGACAGGATTGTCGGCTCTGGGCGATGTGTCCGTGCTGGTCAGTTCGTGGGCGCTGAGCTACCGAGTAGTGAAAGAGTAGACAAGGTCAAAAAGCACTTCTTTTCCTCAGCTCCGCGCTCTTGGGTGGGATCTGAAATAGTTCAGTTGAAGAATTAAATAAGAGTTGACTCCATGAACACGCATGATTTCATACCAACCAGTAACCGTGCCAGTACCGACTGGTGGTTAAATAGCCTTATAATGAATAATCATTGTGCTCTACAGCCCTGCTGTTCCTGGGAAAACTGAAAGAGAGAGCGAGTTATTAACCCTCTGCCTCAGTTACCTCATCTGTAAAATGGGCGTAATAATACTTACTTACCTCCCAGAGGTGTGAGGTCTTCTTAGTTAATGTTTCTAATACACTTTTAACCTGAAAAGACTTGTGTAAGCATTATTATAATTTTTAATATTAGATCAGCTTATTCGATCCACGTGGTATTGCCGGATATACCATGCTATTTCTACTTTTTTATGGAAATTTAGTAATTCTGATGAAACGGTTTAAATAGAAACAAAATCAGATCTGATACGTTTCTTACAGAACCTGGGGTCCAGCTTTTGTTGCCTGGAGCCGGGGTGCGGTGGGAGCGATGCTGATTGCACAGGTCAGCCGCACTTACCTCTTTTCCACTTGCTGAGATTTTTGTGTGCAATTTAAAAATTCCATGTAAGTGGAAGTCTTAGCAGAACGGATTATTGTAGGGTGGGATTCCCTATGGGTAAATAAAGTCAGCACGGCTGTTTTCTAGTAATGTTTATTCTGACTCCTGTTAAAGGAGAAGCCATTTTCTTTATGCCCACCCATGCCAGGTTTATTCCATTGATATTTTAAGGTATTCCTGTGTCGTAATGTCCTGATCATGCTTTTCCTTGTGTGTGACGCCATAGTTCAAATTTAAAAGAAAACCACCCTAAAAGATGTGGGTTTTCTTCCATTGATGTCAGCTGACCAAAAAATAAAACATCAGTTAATAATTTTGAAGAGCGGCATGCAGAGGAGCAGCTGATTGCCCACTGCAGCTCATTTCTCACTGCAGGATACCCTGGAAAATCTGCAGCTGATGTCACATCCGTTTTACAGAACTAACTTGGTAACAGGAACATTTTAATAGGAAGCGAAGTCATGTTCCTGATCTTTACCAACCTTTTCCTAAGAGGTGTTTGTATAGTATTCATTTTCCTCCTGTTGGAGCCCTGGGGCGCGATTCTGCCGGTGGCTCCGTCCTCCCAGAGCTCACTGGGCACCCAGGTAAACGAAAAAACAACCCAGATAAACCCCAGTTCAGCAAAAATATAAAGTTAGTGCTCCTGCACCAACACTTTGCTGACTTGGGGCAGAAAAAGCAACGTTCTTGCAGTGATAATACAAATATAATCCGTGGCTTGTTCCCCGCAAAGCCTTTCCTTTATTCTCTGATGTGCTATTAAAATGAATGTAAGAAAAACATCGAAACAAAGCTCGTTGCCTCTTTCAGAAACGTGCGGTTCCCAACACGTGTGTGATGCTGCACGGCAATACAGAGCACACCTGAAACTTTAAAGTGACTGCATGTTACTTTACTGTTATCTTTTTTTTAAATGAGTAATCCTACCGTGAACTCATTCATATTTTTTACTATTATTTAAAGACCCAAATTTTGTATTTATAAAGAGGAAAACATTATTTATTTTCTTATCATTTGTCTGCCAGAAGCTACCAGAAACTTTGGAGAGGCAATTCATTTTTCAAAAGCTAATTTTAAAAAATGTAAGTACAGTGGCCAAGACTGATGTATAAATTACAGCTTTTTTTTTTCTTAATTCTCAATCTCTTTCAGTCTTCGTTTGCATGAGATGCTTTTGTTAAATATTAATTGTAGTTTCAAAGCGAGTGTGTATGAATAAAGATTACCGATCATTACTTTTGTGGGAGTTTGGTCTGCCTGTGTGAAACCTCTTTTCCATACGCAGAATTTTAACTTGGGCCCTTTTTAATTCAAAAGAGGCTTAGCTGGGGAAGCTGAGGTGGGAGCGTCTGAGCCAAAGTTTGATGCAAGACTTGCTGGAGGAGGGACCTGCCCTCTTTATTAGCACTTAGAGCCCCAAAATCTCACACTTTTTCACATCTCTGTGTGTGTCAGCCCCAGGTGGTTTGTTCCACCCTCTGCCACGTCTTCCTGGGAAGAGGGGTTTGTTTCGTGGTGGTAAATGAGGCTCGGGGACTCGCCTTTGCCATGAAAAACTGGTTTTAGCCCTTTGGGAGGAGAGGACACGAGCCCCCGGTCCCACCAGCCATGCACCCGAGTCCGGGCACCTGCCTTGTTGAGGCTGATGTCGTTTTATTTTCAAACTTTGAAAGCAATGTACGAATATTGCAACGACTTGATGGACGAGTTCTTCCTCTGCTTGCTGTCAAATGCGTTGAATCTCATGCTGCTAAACCCGGACAAACGGGAATCTGACAGGACAATCGGCACCGAGCCTGGACCCGAGTTACCTGCAAGGGTTTGGTTTTGCCTGGTTTTTTTGAATTTTTTCTGCTTTTCCCAGAGGAGCAGCGTGAAATAAGGCAGATCTCATGGGAAATGAGTCAATGCTGCCTCCTTCTCCGGGGATTTGCCGCCCTCGCTGCCGGGGTGATGGTGTCAGACACCAGCTGCCGCTTCCACTGCTCGCTCTGGTCCCTGAGCCAGCGCCCCACATCCCACCCCGGGAGATGCTGCTGATGGAGGGGGGAAATTCCAAACCCAATTGAAAGTGCAATACCTGAGTGAGAAAAAAAAGAAACTAAACGCACGACCCCGCAGCGGAAGCCTGCTTAGAAGTGGTTTAAATCTTATTCTCGCCCAACAAGGCTGGCGAAGTCACCCCTGGCTCTCCGTGCCGCAGCAGAGCCCGCGATCCACGTGCTGGGAATGGATTTTCCTTTCCTCTGAGGGTTTGGAGCCCTCACCAGCAGCCGGGAACACAGTAAATCCAGCTGCCCCACAAAGCCAAGGGCAGCCCGGCCGTTTGCTGGGCCCATGGGGACACTTTTAATGTTATTTGCCAGTTATTTGCCCCGCGTGGCTGATGTTGCAGTAGATGCAATGAGGGGCCTGATGCTGCCTCTCAGCTCACGCTGTAATTACCGGTGAATATCCGGGTTACTGCGAATCTCCTGTTAAAACCGTTTGTGAAAGGAGCTGGGTTTTGGAAGGCTGTGTGCACATACTGATGTTTCCTGCATTAGTTTAAATAAGAAAACTGATTCACCTCTGCTGCCCCACAGAGCTGCTCAGGGAGGTTTGCAGTGCCCGGAGGGGTTGGCAATATTCCTCATTTCTGCAAAACCGGTGGCTTTGTCCTCATTCACGTTGGGTTTTTCCCATCCTGCTCCTGCCGTTTCCCGGTGTAGGTGTGTGATACGAAGCTGCCCCAGGCCCAGGTGAGTGGGGATGCTCAGGTGGTTGTAGCAGCATTTTAGCTGCTGGGTTTGCCCAGTAAAGTCTGGTTTTCCGGGACTGGCCTTTTAGTAAACCTGCGTCCATTCCCTACTTGCTGCTTTCAGGAAGCACAGGTTACTGGGCAGTGTGGACTCAAACCAGTCGTTTCTCAGGTTATAAACCAATGCTTAGGCCACAGCCGTGTTATTTTTCTTTCAGCCCTGGGGACTTGATCCGTCCCCTCTTATCTCACTCCTCCACTCAAGGCATTTAATAAAACTCAGTGCCTGTGACAGGTAGGCTTCCTCATCCGTATAAAAACACTTCACAAGTTATATTCAACTTCATGAAAGCTTCAACATTTTCAGTGACACCTCCAGAAACACTTCTTTTAACAGGATTAATTTGCTTCTCCTGCAAGTGTAACTGTGTCTGAGGCACTGATTAGCTGTGATTTCAGGAAAAATCCATCGGAAATGGTTACAAAAGCAACCAGCAGTGAGCCAAGGGCAGGAGGAGTGGAAGAGTACAGCCAGCGATCAGAGCATCCCAAAACCCCTTGGATCAGTTCCTGGTCCTTTTGGGATAAGTCATTTAGCATTCCTGTGCCTGACTGACCCTTAACATCATTAAAAGACTGGTGCTGAATTTCAGCGCTATATAAATCACGTGGAAAACTATTACCCTTAATACAAGCGAGGCTTTAATAATTAATGTCATCTAAACTGCTTTCCAAAACATGACCTTTTAAATCTGATCACCGTGGCCAGAGCCATCGCTCATCCTGCAACTGCCTGTTCTGCAGCCATCCCAGACGGCTCCGATGGGAACCTGGAGCGGTCCCAGCCCTGGAGACCAGACACGGAAGGGGGTGGCTCCGTGTAGACCCACATGATTACAGAGGGTGTTTTATTTTAAATAAACCACACAAGTTCCGTTCACACGTGCGCCTTTGTTGCTCCGTGAGTCAGAGCCTCTCGGGGAGGCTGCGAAAGGCTCTGCGCTTTTTTTATTTTAAAGCTTTTGCACAGCATGTGGGTGCGAAGATAAAAATAATGTTGCACCTCTCCTTGTGCTTCCTCCCGAGCAGCGGCTGCAGGAGGAGGGGTGTGCAGGAGAAACAGCAAACGGAGCTTCAGCTCCAACAGCCCAGAGGAGTTAATGCCTTTAATGTAGTTGTGGTGCAAGCGGGATGTGAAAGCCCTCCCTGGACAGGGGAGAGCAGCTGGTGTTCTTCGGTGCTGTGAGTTTTCCCTCTTTCCCTACTTTCAGTGCTTGAAAGAAATTAACAATAATAATGTTGCTGCTGGGGTAAGGAGCAGCTGTTGTACAAGCGTGTGCTGACCCCAGCCCGGCCCGAGGTTGCGTCCGCCGGCGCAGGAGCCGTGGGTGCCGCAGCTGTGGAGCCCAAACCCGGGATGCTGATGCCAGTTTTGCTGTCTAGTGCCAAACCTGCCCCACAAACACCCTCCTGGAAAGAGAAAAATCTCTAAAGTCTCTCCAGCAAGTGATTCCCAACGTCTGGAAGCTGCATGGGGACAGCAGCGGGGCGGCACTGGGTTCCGCTGAGCATCGTGCCGGGGCTGGTGTGCATCTCTGTCCTGCTCCAGCATCTCCCCAGGCCTCTCCCCAGCTGTGCTGCCCACGAAATGACGAAAAATAGCAAGTGCCGAGGCAGCTGGCATGGAGCATCCATCACCTCCCACGCAAGTCACAGCATCTTCAGCATCGCGTCGCCAGTGCTTTGCATTCACCTGCTCCCGCTCTTTCACTGTGATTTCTGGCTGGTGCAGACTCTCCCTTCCCCTGCCCAAAATTCTTCTTATATCCTGGTGTGCAATTAAATTGGGTCAATAGGTGTTGTCCGACACTGGACCCGAGCTGTGCGTGGACTCAAGGGGCAGCTGCCCACGGTGCAGCTCATCCCAGGCTGTTTGCTAGGCAGATTTGCTGTCTGAACAATTCAGTGTAGAGCAAATTAGGAGCAGGAGGGGAGGCAAACCTGAGGCTCTCGGTTCATGGCCCAGGTTGTGTAATGTCCTGAGTGCCTTCAAGGTGACTTCTGCTGGAAGGGACAAACCAGATAAAAGGTTCCCTGTGGATGTCACCTGCAGGAACCCAACACTTGCAGCTCAAAGGAGAGGGTTGGCAGAGCAGCTGCAGCTGGGTCAAGTTCCAGCCCTGCGAAGAATGGCACAGGTGAATAACATCCTGTGATATGAAAGATCCCACCCAGCTCCACTCACCCCACGTGTGGCTGTGGTGGAAGATCCTTCCTGTTGGGAGCTCAGCAGGAAACAGTGAAAAGTGGGGAGGGCAAAGCAATGCTGTGCTGGAAATGGTGAGATGGCACTGGAAGGTGGTGTATCCAATGACAACAAGAATTCCAAAAAAACAGCTTTTGTGGGGTTTGGCGAAGTCCTACCCCAAGTTTTGGAGGATGCTGAGAAGATGTAAAGTGCTGATTGTCCTGCCTGGGGCTGCCATGCTGGCCAGGAGGAGGGGTTTCCATTTCACCCTTTGTCACCAGCAGGGAGATGGGTCGTGGGGAAGGAATTACGGAGAGCTGCTGATGGGGTAGGAGAGCTGCTGATGGGGTAGGAGAGCTGCTGATGGGGTAGGAGAGCTGCTGATGGGGTAGGAGAGCTGTGCTGCAGGCCTGGGGCTGCACAGGGTTCTCTCCTGGTGCGAGCGCTGGCACCGTGTAGATGCTTCAGCACAGCAGAAGTTGCTGCATGAGACAAACAGCGATGGAAAATCCATCCGAGTGTGTTAGCCTGAGTACGTTTGCACAGAAGCGGGGTGGTGGGGGGAGGGATTGGAGCCCAAAAATGTGTGGTTTTAATTGATTATATGCATGGCTGCTGGGAGCCTCTTACACTGTAATGGTTAATTGTGTCACTGGCTGTATGTGCTGCAGTCTTTATTCATGTTGTATTCAAACAATCCTGCACAGTGCCCAGGTGGCTAATGGAGCAGATTGCCTGTCTGGAGAAAACTGAAGGTCTGCTTTGTTTGGGGCTTTTATTTTTTTTAAACAAGATAGAGAAAAGAAAAATGATGAACAGCCAATTACTGTACTAAAATAACGTACCCTGTCAGAACATGATGAACATCCAGGTCTAACCTGCCTCTCGTAGCTCTTTGACTAGATTGGTAATTCCCTGATTAGTTCCAGCCCAGGGCAGCCTCCTGCTCCTGGGGCTGCGGGTCCTGGAGGGAATTGCCTCTTCATCAACCTTTTTCCAGTTCAGAATCCATTCTGCTGACTCAGTCTCTGCTTTGTCCATACTGTCCATCTCCTGAAGGATTTGCTGCCTTCAGTTCTTCCTCGTGAAAGGTGTTTGAAAGGTACTAAATACCTTTGGGGGTTGTTTTGAGAGCTCCAGCTGCAAGGAAGGATACAGTGAGATATGCGTCTTTGCAGCGCCAGCCGGTTCTTCCTTAGCGGGCTGAGGCATGAGCCCAGGAGAACATGCTGAATTCACTATAATTTAAGTATCACTGTAATTTTGTGTGAAAGAACATACGCAGAAGTGCAGTTCCACAAAGACAAATAACCAGAATGCTCTGGCTGCCAGCTGGGACCCTCCTGGTTGGCAGGTTTTCACAGCCTGGCTCTCGCTGGGGCTTTGCTGTGTTAGGCTCCACCATGTTCTGCTTGGGCAAATCAAAACTCCTACATCTGCATTGGCTTCTATTATTTCTATAAATCAAAACAGAGCTCAACAAACCAGAGCACATAGCTCCATCGACTCCAGATAAGCCAACCAACCAACACCTCCTCCACATCTCATATCTCAGTTTATTTTGAACTATTCTATTTCAGATGTTCCTGTTTTACTAACTGAGGATGTCTTGGGCAGAGATGCAGCACGTTTTAGAGCGCTGGGAATCGCTGAAGTCTTGTTGCGGTAAGCACGACCTGTGGGTAAAGCTGTGTAGGTACTATGACTGAGTACTTATTGGAGACTGAATTTATTAGACTTGTAATCAATAAATTGCCTTTGTTGTTTTCTTGCTGGGGGATCTCACGGAGCCTTCCCGGGGAGCCACCCTGCTCTCCGCACGGCTGTTGTCACCGTGGCTCCCTGCAGCTGGAGGAGCGATCCTGACACGTGCAAAGCCCCTGCATGGAACAAGCTCTCATTGCAGAAATTGCCACACAAATCCCAGCTTCAGGTGCTGCGATGGTGGCCGTGAGCTGCCCTCGGCCCAGCTGTTGGGGCTGCCAGCTCTCACAGCAGCCGTCACCGCAGTGTGTGACGCTTCTCTTGTCCTTCCCGCTGTATCCAGCTCAGTGAGTGTCCCACTGCTGGATGCTCTGATGAAGCTGTGTCCTTATTCTTGGCTCTGCTGCCAGTTTGCTCTGTGTTTTGGCTGAATCACTCAGTCTGGTGGCGGCTTCCAGAGCCCACAGCATCTGGCCTGGTGTCCCTCTCTCCTGGCTTTCTCCCTGCCCTGGCCGCAGCCCGGCCAAGCTGGCTTTCTCCAGCGTGCTGGCTCGCTGCCCTCCAACCCTCCCTGCTGTCTGCTGTGTCCTTAGACGTGGTTCTGTTTAACACTGGTGGCTGGAGCCAGTTTTCCTTTCCCCAGCTCCCAAATGAGTCGTGTCCCGAGGAGTGCAGCCCACCCAGGGCTGCAGCCCCGGCCGGTGTCACCACGGTGGGGGACGCGTTTTTGCAGGTGGGGGTGCAGAGGGGCTGGGGGTGCAGGGAAGGGAGGATGCACAGAGGGGCTGGGTCAATGCTGACTCCCATCCCTGCCCTGGAGGTGAACTGGAGCCACCAGCTGCAGCTGAGGGACTGGGGACAGATGGAGGGAAGCAGGGAGAATGGATGGATGGATGGAAGGAAAGGAGAGGAGAGGAAGAGAGTGGAAAAAGTGAGGAGGGAGAGGGAGAATAGAGGGAAATTAAGAGAGTAAAGGGAGAGGGTGAAAGGGGAGAGAGGAACGGGGAAAGGAGGGATAGAGGGAAGGGAGAGGGAGGAAAAGGGGTGGATGGAGAAAGGGGGAGGGAAGAAGAGGAGGCTGCAGAAAGGGAAGGAGGGATGAAGGGGGGGCGGGCTGGGGGTATGGAGGGAGGGAGAGGTGGGCCGTCCCCGCCGGCGCCATGTGATGCCCTCTCCTCCCCGGGCTCTCCGCTTCCTCCCCGGCGCGGAGCATCCCCGGGGCCGCCGGAGCAGCGCCCGCGGGGCCGGTGAGTGCGGGGCCGGGGGACGCTGGGACCCTTCCCGTGTCCGGGCCAGGCTGCGCCCCCCGGCGAGGGGGGAAGCGCAGCCCTGGAAGTGGCTTCGTAGCGGGGTTCCCGAATTGGGTGTAAAAACCTGAAAGTTCAGACCGGGGAGGTGGGAGCGAGGGGGGTCTGGAGGTGCCGCCTGGGTGTGGAGCCGCAGGGTTCAGGGCATCTATATCTATATTTCTGTATATCCTCCCTTGGAGTCAGAGCCGGCTGTGCCCCGGCAGCTCCCCCGGGGGCTCCGGTAGCGGGGGCACCGCCCCGGGCAGCAGCCGGCGGTCCCGAGGCGGCAGCGGCCGGACCCGGGTCCCGGTGCTCGCCCGAGCGCTTCGCGTTACCTGCCCCGTTCTTCCGTCTCTGCTGAACCGACGGGATTTTGGGGGTTACCCGAGCCCCGTGTGACAGCCCCGGGTGGACCGGGGAGCCGGTAAATCGCGGGGCTCCATCCCGGGGCTGCTTCTCCATCCGGCTGCTCGGAGACACAGAGGCCATGTCTTGGGCACTGTGAGCATCCCTGTCTTCAGCGGTGACTTTTGAACGCGGAGCTGAGGAAGAGAAGTGGATTTTTCAGAGGGAATATAAAATCTGCTGGAAGTCAGGGGCTGCCAGGGTTTTTCAGTGTAGTAAATCTCTTGGAAAGGGGAGCGTGAATTCAAGTGATGCTATCTGAGAAAAACCTGATGTGGTTTTTAAGTGAAGTAAAGTAGAGGAAAAAAAGCCGGATCATGTGTTACTGTATGAACAGGCGAATGGGGACATGGAGCCTGTCTTCACTTCTCCGCACATTACTTATTCATATCCTATGAAAGGTGGTGGAACATGAAATGTGGTATTTCAGCGGCCACGGCAGTGAGCAAGGGGGGTTTCTGACGCACCGTTCGGCTGTTGATTAACTGCTTGGCATTTTGTGAAACTTCATCAGCCCCTGACGCGTGGTGATTTTTGCAGCTCTTAGGGCTGCGTCTTCCAGTCACAAAGCAGCGGGAGGTTCCTGGGTGGTTTCTGGAGAGTGGGTCTCACCTGCAGCACCACTGTCCCCACCGCTGTGTCCCTCACACCCCCCGAGCCTCCATGGGGGAGAGGGCAACAAAAAGGAGTCCTCGGGGCTGGTAGGTGTCCTGCATGGTGCAGATCAGCCTTTGGGAAGGGCAGCAAGGGCGTTGCGTTCGCTGAAAGTGGCACCACTTCAGCGAGAATGCTGAAAATGAATATTTCAGCTGGGTTCTGTGCAGTGGCAGCGGGTGCCGGCAGCGTGACCCAGGCAGGCAGCTTTGCTGGAGGAGCGTTCCCACGTTTCCATCTCTGCTGCCCTTTGGTTTTGCAAGCGCTGTGTGTTTGGGCTCCTTTCAGGGGCCCATCTGCTGCTGGATTTTAGGGGTGCCGTTTGGGTCTCTCACAGCGTGACCCACATAAAAAGCCAAATGGCAAGAGACTGGCTCTCACCCACTGCCATCACGCCTTCCCCTGCGGCTGCTCCACGTGGCATCCAGGGGACAGAAATGCTTCTGTGTGGTTATTTCTCCAATCCCTTGCTGTATTATTGTAGCTGTTGAATACATTCATTGAGCTGAATGAATCCCCACCTGGCAGCATCCATAGCGCAGCGTTTGCAGCTTCAGCTTCATTTATGGAGAGGAAAGGGAATATAAAATACGAGAGGGAAATAATGCACAAGCCTGCAGAGGCTTCAATGGTATCAGCAAACTGCGAGCTACATAAGTGTGTGGTTGGAGTGAGTGCTGGAGGCTTTTCGTAAGTCAGATGGGAAGATTTAAAGCCCTGGTTTTAAGGTGGCATTTTAAAAATAAATAGATGATGGACTCTAGGTCAAAAGTTATCTGGGAGCCATAATCTCACTGAAATTAAAGGGGAGTTGAGTTCTAGGTGTGCTCTAGAAAGAGGATTTGGAATCAGTGTCACACAAATTTTATTGATGTATAGCCACAAACTTCTGACATTTATAGTAAAATATTTACTAGGAAAATGGAATTTGTCAAAGGACCACACTGATGCGTCATCAGGCTCGGAAAATGGGTTGTTACAGATGAGTGGGGTTTGCGTCTGGTCCCGCTGGAAAACAAGACTTGCAGCTTTTCCTTTATTATGAAGGAGGTATCATCGCTCATTAGTGAAAAACCTCATCAGAGCGGTGCTCGTGGCTGCACTGAGGGGGATTATTTGAGCAGCACAGCAGATGGCAGCCACTGACCCAAGACAACTCACGGATAATTCTTTTTCCCACTGGGTGATGTTCCCATCCGCGGGGAGCAGAGACTCAGGTCTGCCAGGGCAGGATGCTCCGAGCCCTATGGGTGGGCAGCCCCATGGCCCTGGCTTCTTCTCGGGAGATGTTAAACGCTTGGTTACATCAGGTGTCCCTTTTCTCTGCGGCAGCCCTGGCTGGGGATATCTCTGCTGAGTCGGAGCGGTGCGGTGGGTTCTGTTTGGTGGAGGAGATGCAGCGGGGTCCTGGATGGGCACGTGTGTCCCTCCACCTTCTCCAGCCATCAGGACAGCAGAGCTGTGAGCATGGTGGGTGGAAACCTCCCCTTTTGTGTCAGTCAGAAAGCTGAGGGTAGGTGGGAGGAGAGTCCCTGTATGGGTTTGGTTGTTAACAACTCAGCAACAGAGGTTGATACCGTAACGTCGAGCCTAGGTGAGACATTTCAACCGTTGCTTAGGCACATGCAGATAGGAAGAGTTTTCCAGTCCTTCCTTTCCCAGGATTAGCACTTCAGGGGCTGAGATACAATACATCACAGCAGAAGAAAGTTTTAACTATTTGGGAAATGCTTAACCGAGGTGATGCTCAAGTGGAACACGGCAGGCTGTGCCAGAGCAAGGTGAGAGGCAGCAACGTGGGGGCAGAAGGTGGGATGGGAAATCCTGGAGCATCATCCATCAGCTCTCACAGTGATGGACCATGACCACCCTGCTCATCTCACAGCTAAAATCACGATTGAAGCCCATCACCTGAGAGAGCTCCGTGGGACCGCGGCAGGGTCTGGGTGAAGCCGTGGTGTGACTGTGGTCTCCTGCCTTTTCCCTGGGTGAGGGTGGATGCCATCACTTTTTGCAGGAACAGAAAGCTTTGTCTTGGTCACAATATCTGAGGGGACAGTGGTCTCCTTGGCCGTGGGTGGTGTGTGCTGCCCAATGTGCCACTTGTCTGCGGCCTTCAGCGCTCAGACACACCAACGGCGATCAGGGGATTTCTTGCTTTCTTTCATTTATCAGTCTGAAAGTGTTTGCAAAAACACTCCAGCTGCCAGCGCTGGTGCGAAGGGCTGTGGGAGCTGTGCTGCCTCCCCAGCACAGGTACCCGGGGCTCACCCCTCCCCACCACTAACACGGGGGAGGCAGAAGGGTTTTAATTAGCTCTTGATGCTATTTTTTTACCTCCTGGCACTGCTTAATTTAGCTCAAGCTGTCATGCCCTGATCATTAAGGGGAAAAGAAGGAAACAGGGGTGTTGGCCCCTTTCTGCTGAGCAGCCACATCTCCAAAATCCTGGGCTGGTAACTGGGGCTTGTTCCTAGACCTTTCGTAGCTGTAAAATTTGTAGCCCAGGGAAATTTCACGTGCTGGTGTTTGGAATTCATGGCTCCTGCAGGGCTGAGGAAAAGGCTTACACAGCACTTGTGGGTTCTGTTCGTACCTACTTCATAACTATCTTACAGCAAAGGCACCCGAGACGTTCAGTCACACTGTGACCACCTGCCTTGCTGCTGAAGGACATAGTGACTGAAAAGCTGCCGTTATGTGAGGAAGAGGCTTATTCTCCTCTTTTTAATACACAGGGCTATTGCAGGACTTTGTGCCACCTTAAATGACACGTGGAACTGAACAAGAACCAACTGTTAAAGATTTAATATTCCAGCCTCGGTCCTGGTGTGAAGTGGATGGAGCCGGCTGCTCCGCTCCAGCCATGGCACAGCCGGTGGGATCACGGTGCCTTCCCCTATCCCTGCTGCTGGGTCTGCTCAGGCTCCCTGTGCCCCCGCCGAGGCGAGCAGAGGGAAGGCAGAGCCAGAAGAGGGTCACTGGATCGTTGGGTTACTGGAGTTTGCGTATTTAGGATATAAAGTACCACCTGTAATGTACAGCACACAGAGGTTAATGGGCAAGCACCGCTCTGCACAGCACACAGCAAAGAGATTTCTGCAGATTTTAGAGCAAAGTCCCCAGCAGGTTTGCCTTGCAACACTAGATATTCCCACCTTTTATTCTGCTTTTGTAGCTCTTTGTAGGGCATTGAAACCAGCAGTTTGACTCATGTCCCTGACTGCGAGCGCTCTGACACGCTGCAAGCAGGTGAACGTTGTACGTCAGCTTTGATATGCAGAGGGCGAGAGGGTGTTGGGAAGGGCTCAGCTATTGCTGGCGATGTAAACTTTTAGAACATATAAATAGTTTAGACTTGGAGAATTGCACTTGGGTGCAAGGGCAATATTACAAGCTCAGAGGTTTATCTCCTATTTCCCGCTCGAGAAATGCAATTTGTGTCGCCCTTTCCTACAAAACCACAGGGTCAGAGCCGCCGGTTTGTGGCTGCGGAGCCGTGCCTGCCATCCACCTGTGTCTGCATCCCAGCCTCGGGCATCCCTCGTGTGAGTCGGTCACAGGTGAAGGACCAAGGCTGAGCCCTCTCCTACGGACCAGGAGCTTCCCCGTCCCTCTGCCGGAGCATCCCATCTCCTCCCAGAGCCACCCAGCAGCTCAAACCTCCACCAAGGACCCTCCTGTGTGACATTTCCCTCCCGGTCCATCTGCTAGAACTTCAGTTTCCCACCTTCGCAGCCAACGCCGCAGTTTTTCCACTTGCCAAAGTGCTGCTTCAGCTGGGGTTAAAAGAGGTAAGAGCTTCAAATGCCAAGGAGAAAGGAGATGCATGGGTGGGATGTGCTCTATAAGAGGTTTTTGGGGGGATGTTTGTGGATTCAGAAAGACCATGTGAATGAGCATGAGCTGTACGATGCAGGCTGTGCCAGCAGCGTGTGAGCCGGGACCCGGGGCGCTGTTCAGTCAACGATTTTATTTGTTGAAAGTTGCTGGCATCATCCAAAGCCATTAGTGTGAATGAGCTGGAGCGAAGCCATGGCCCCGACGGGCACAGTGGAGGTGGCTGGTTTGGGAAAGTCTCCGGTTAGAGGCTGGAGTGGGGAAGTAAATCTCAGTTTAAGCTGTGTTGACCTTGGGAATATCACTTCATCTCCTTGTATTCAGTGCTGGAGCAGAAGGTGGGCTCAGTTAATTGGTAACAACCACCCTTGCAAACCTGGCCCAGGCAAACGGGGCAGGTTTTGAGCAGTTTACAGCAAAAAGGCTGGTTCATGGTAAAGGGGAGGGATGAGCAGTCACTGGACAGCCTGGGGGGTCTCGCTGAGCAGGCTGTGGGTTCAGCAGAAAAATATGGTACTCTGTATATAGCATCCCCTTTGCCCTTGCACTGGCATGAAAGGATCAAGCTTAAAAAAGTAACACAGGCAAGAAGAGAAACATGGGAGGTGCCAGGGAGAATGTCTCAGAAAAAGTATGGACGTCAAGTTTAAAAGAACAGTGCTAAGCACCCGGGCCCCCAGAGGTCGAGTTTAAAAGAGCAGCGCTGAGCACCCGGACCCCCAGCGGCCTAATAAGGCACCGCCCTCCTAGGGGTCAAGTTTCAAAGAACAGCGCTAGACACCCGGGCCCCCAGTGGCCCAATGGATAGGGTGCCGCCCTCCCAGAGGGGAGGGGCCCGGGTTCGAGTCCCCGGGTGCAGGGTTCGGGTCCCAGGTAGTGAGTCACGCCGCCTGTAGCGGGGCAGGCAGGTGAACGGGGGGAAGGGGCGGCACGTGCTGCCCGACAGAGCGGACGGGAGCGGATAGGAATGGAGGAGGTGGTCAGAGGTGCCGGAGTGATCCGGGCCGGAAACGAACAGGAGTAGGAGATGAACCCCTCCAGCAGACAAGGGCTCCTGCAGGGAACAAACGCCCTCGGTCGAGCATAGGGCGCCTGCAAAGAAGGGACCTGGCAGGGTCAACAAAGACAAGGAGGGACCTGACAGGGAAAGTAAAGCACCGGTGCATAAAGAGAAATAGACAGGCAGGGAGGGAAAAGAAAAAAAAAAAACCACACACCAAAAAAAACCCCACCGCACTAAAAACCAGAAAACCAAACCAAATAAAACAAACAAAATAACACCAGAAAACCAAACAAAATAGAACAAATAAAACCAAAAAACCAAACCAAATAAAACAAACAAAATAACACCAGAAAACCAAACAAAATAGAACAAATAAAACCAAAAAACCAAACAAACCAACTCTTGCAAACAGAAAGTGCAAAAAGGAAAAAAAAACCCACAAAGAAATCAACTCAACAAATCAAAGCGGTGGAGAGGAAAATAAAAGGCAGGAAAAAAAAACCCAAGCAAACAAATTAAATCATGCCCAATAAAGACGGTGGTAGAGGAAAAAAAGTAAAGAGTGAAGGGAAAGCAGGAAAACAACCAACAAAAAGCAACAGCTCCTGCAAAGCCAAAAACCCAGAGTTTAAAAAGAGGGGGAAAAAAGGCAAAAGGCACATGTCAGCCAGGGTTAAAGGCATAAAAACCTGACTGCCTTAAAACGTTTAAAACCATTTCGGTTTTAGGTTTGGGTTGCACTCAATGATGGATCAATGATCCTGACTTCCAACCAAAATGATTCTATGTGACCACGATTGTGCGATAGTGCTGGTCACTCAAGATTTACTTTTCACGTGTTTCTTGTGCCTGATGACAAGCAAAACATTAATAGGTTTGATCGCTGTGGTTCAATCCAGGTTTAAATAACTCACAATAACTCACAGCCAGGCGCCTTTTTTTTTTCCTTTTAAACCCTCTCTGGAGCCCAGGGCACTCGATTGATCTGCTGTTCCTGTCCTGTGTAATGGTTGTGCTGCATGCGGGCCGAAGCTTTCAAGTCCAGAATTGATCCCTGTCAAGTTTACGGCTGCTCGTAGTCGCAGCTGCCAGTGCTTGTTCAAACTGCCATGAGATGGGCTCTTTTATTTCTTAATATCAAGCTAAACCTCCTCCACATTAAAAAGATTTATTTCCATACTTAATTTTTCCAATATGTAATTCCTCTCTCAGAAACGGAGCTGACATTTCTATATGGCACTAATGCAGCTCTGTAAAGCTGCCTTATATATTTCTGTGTTCCCACGCACCATGGGAGGTGGGGGTGCTGGCAGCCCAGGAACCTTACAGACCAGCTCCGACCCCATCCCTTTGGCCATTTCCCTCTCCACGTACCAGCCCAGGAGATGCTGCTTTTCTCTGCATCCACCCTTGCTCTCCTTCAGCTATTCTAAGGGAGAAGAGCAGTCTCGTGTTTCTCTCCCGCCTGCAGTACACCCTTTCCAAACTTCGGGAATGACCTGTTGCTTCCAAAACCAAAACTACCTTTCCTGGCCACCCAGTTTTCCAGGTCAGGTTTGTGGGGCTGCTTCTCCTGGGTCCCAGACGGAGCAGCGGGCGCTGCCCACCCCATCTCCTCCTCTTCTCCTGTGCTGAGCTGCACACACCGAGCTGAGCTAAAGTCAGCTCACCACATGCTCCTCATGCCAGCAAAACCTTCTCCACAAACCAACTGAGCATCAGCTCAAGTCAGTGGGACACGAGCTTTGCATCCTGCTGTTTTAGGATGCAAATCTTGCATTTGCACCCTTGAGTGCTCCATAAGCTCAGTGGGAACTGCTGTGCCATTCCGTCAGCACCTTTCTATTCCATTGTGGTTATTAATGACCAAATTAAGCTTTCCTGGAATTGCCCACGATGGAGCTGGGGTGACATTGTGCTGTCCGGGGGAGGGTGAGGATGTGGTGGTGGCCCCGCCAGCCCCCTGACATGGTCCTGCCTGCCCAGCTTTGAAAAGTTTCGTTCAGAAAGAGCCACTCTCCTTGACCTATTTATTTTTGCCCACGTTTGCGGCCTGCGTTGCGTCCTGAGGAAGCGATTGTGCTGCTTGAAGGCCCTTTATTTTTAGCCAGCCCAATTTTCTGGTCGCAGCTTAGTGGGAGCTGCTCCTTTCAGCTCAGCTCCAGCGCAGCTCACGCTCTCCTGCGTTTGCAGCGTTTACCCAGGTCCCTGATGTTCTTTGTACATCTATCGCTCGCTCAGTGGGTTTCCTACTCCTCTTCCACCAGGCTTTGTTCCTCCTCCTTTATGTTCTGCTTGGCCTCTCCACTGCTCCAGGTCTGATTTCCCTTGCCCTGGGCTTGCAGCAGGACCAGGCTCTCCCAACCACAGCGGCAGTTGGTTCTGGATCCCAGCACCACTCTGCAAACAAAACCTTCCCTCCCGTCTGCTTCAACAACCTTGGCTGTGCTTCCCCTCCTTACAAATGGCAGGAAATTGGAAATGATGCTCTAGCCACATAAAAATCAATAGCTGCCTCCTTAGCCTGGCTTGGCCCTGCTCTTTCTACCTTTACGCGGGGCAGGAGGGAGCATTGTTTTCCGCTGAACTCAGAGCAGTGATTTATTGATGCAACCCATCCTGTCCAGGCAGTTGACCATCAATATATTTATTTTTCGCAGCCCATCCACGTAGCCCAGAGTGACAGCTTGCGCTCGGCATTAGGTCACGGAGGGATGGGCTCGGAAATCAGGACCGGGATAATGTTTTCTTTTTGTGACCGTGGAGCATGCCTAGATCTGGGTGAACCATGTTAGGAACAATGCTAATACTCATTTCATTTTCTGAAGGGGTCAGTCCCACTGAGGGCCATGTGCAGCTCTCATCAGAAGCTGTGGCTCCAAGACAAAAAGAAGTTCATTACGAGGACTGCAGATTACATTGCAGACTGCTTTTATTATTCTCTGGACTACTACCAGAAGACACAGCGTGATTGGAGGCGCAGGAACAGTTCTAAGGCCCTATTTCTTGGAAAGCTTTGGGGCTATAGTCATTTAATTTAAAATACAGCCACTGTTGGAAACCAAACAGCATCACCTTTTCAACTGTAGGAAACATAACACAAGTGGTAAATGTCACTGGGGGCTAAATCCTTGCTGAAAATCAAGCCGGCTCCTGTTTGTGTCCTTGAAAAAAATCTTTATCTCAGGAGCCTGGGAGTTCTCCAGGCACTGGACATGGGGGAAGGTTTATCTGAGTGGCTTCTCTGCACTGTCACTGCCTCCCGTCCCCCACCGCATCGGGCTCGGGTTCCTGTGCCAGCGAGGCAGTAAGAGGGATCAGTCTCTAATGCATCCGTGATTACATGGAAATTGAAGTGTGAGAGTGAAAAGAAATGAGGCAATTGAGAGGCATGACTCCCTGCTGCCAGCGTCACCCCAATGACCAACACAAATTATTACAAATGGATAGGTTTTCCTGTGCCTGGTGTTGATGGACAACAAGTCACAGACTCCCTGCTTTGATTTTCGGCTCCTTATTAACAACAAAAAAAAAAGTGCAGGGAGGATGTTTGTGGATGATACACCAGCCAAGAATAGAATCCAGCTCCTTTTACCATTTTGGCACCAAAATCCCAAAGAGGGATGAGACACCCTGTAGTAAACACTGTTCATTTTGAGGCAGCAGCTAGAAAATCCAGCTCTGAGTGAGTCAGGGAGAAGAACAGATGAGCCAGAGGATCTGTGCTTGGTCTGGTTATTGCTGGATCAAATGGGAGCTCTAAAGAGCTGGGATAAGGCATATTCCCTAAGAAACGGCATATTCCCATCCAGTGAAGGAGCAAAGTGGTGTCCTGACATCTACAGCTTTTGCCCTTGGCAGCAGGGTTGTCCTCAGGCTCTCGAGGTGCAGGGCTGCTTGCCAGGACACGCTTCTCTGCCTCACAGTACCAGTGCTTCAGCTGCTGCCTCCTAATTCCTCAGGAATGAAATAAAAACAGTCTGGGTATCTCCTGTGCACATCCCGCTCCTCATGCTCCCAGCAGGGAGGGGGCCCTCCTGGGAACATGTCCTGCTGTTCTTGAGCTGGGGGAAATATTAAATAAGAATATTAGACATGAGGCTCGTTAGCAAAGCCAAAGGTGGACAGCTTGCAGTAGCACGAGCTGGAGCATTCGCTGGGGCTGCCTGTCAGTGACAGCACTCCCCTTCCCGTAGGTCGATACCTTCCGGGGAATGGCTCAGTGTGAACGTAGGAAGAGCCAAATCCGTAATTTCACATGGGAAAGAACTGTCAGAGCTGTTGCAGTGCTTGAGGGTGCAAGTACATCTGCTTTCTACCGAGACGTATTTGTCCGCTTTGGACTGTCCCTAGGATGCAATAATGAAAGTCTCTCTCTCTCTCTTTCCCTCTTTTACTTAAAAATTTGTGAGCAGCATTTCCTGCTTTTCTCTCTAACTGCTGCCCAGGGGTGCAGACAGGCCTGGGGTGTCGCATCTGTTCAGTAAATGCAGTTATTTGGCCCCCACAGTAACTATAAGTTTTCTTCACCAGTTCAGCAGCAAGAAATAACTATCAGCATCGTCTGCTTGTATTAATCATGTGGAAACTACAGCGTAACATTATCTTTGGAGACTTTCGAGTGTAAAAGTGCAAGCTGTGAGGGCTTTTGGCATCCCTAAGAGTCACTGTGAGCAAGTAAGTATTAATATATTAATATATTTACACCAGAGGTGCGAGAAATAAAGCCTTCCTCCAGTCTGCTCGCCCAGCCAGACGTGTTGGAACAGCAAGTCGTCATCTCCTGGTCCAGACAGGAGCCACGTTTCCTGATTTAATCAGTAAATCCCATCACCTTTGCCGTGGTGATAACAGCAACCAGACCTTTCATGCAAAGAGCCTGTTCAGCAATGTCTGTCACGATAGCAAACACCGGCTGCGAGTACGGGCACGACGGAGCTGCTCCTGCACCGCTTCACGAGCTGTGCGACCCGGCTGCCCCAGCTCTACTGTTTGTCCATCGTTATTTTCAATAGGTGTTTCAAAGGAAATGTGTGTTTAGGAAGACCCTGCACTCCTTCCCAGGAGAGAACGAGCCTTGTGCAATTTTAAAGGGAGCCCAAGTAAGACGCGTCCTGCTGCTGCTGTGTTAAATTCGGTAGTTTGTTGTCTAGCTGGATTTATATATATTCTTTTCCCCTATTGTTTGCAGTGCTGAACAACAGCAAAATGTGCCTTGGAAAATATACATGACACGGCACTTATCTGTGATTCGTACTGCCTTTATAAAAGCAGTCAATAGCACTATCTGCCTCGTTCACACTCCCCAGAAGACTGTCTCTCACAAATATCTTTTTCTTCTTGCTCTTATTCCTCTAATCTTTAATTTCTGTAGCTTTCCCCCCCCTTATACTTATTGCACTTTTTCTCTGTTGCACCAAGACATTTTACCAGTCTGCAGGGTGCCATGAGAACTGCTCAATCCCATAAATTAGCAAAAATAAGAGGGAAAAAAAAGATTCCATCCACAAGTGACTTGGGGGATGAGGGAAGGTTTTTTGTAATGTTTGCCCAGGGCCTGATTGCAGCTCTCTGGCTCCATTTCCCTGCCTCCCCCTGAAGCTCCAGCTCTTTCTCCGTGTTCAGCTGATACCGGCACTGACAGATCTGATCCAGCAGCCACAATCAAAAGAAAAAAAAAAAAGGCAACATATTGCATCATGCTGCTCTGCTTGGAGGCTTTTGATGATATCATTTAGCACGCGTAAATTTGGCATGGTTTTCGCAAAATCGGGATCTCGATCCCACAGTGGGTAGATTTACCCTGGAAGAGGAAAAGCAGTGACGCTGGGGGGAGCGGGGTGGTGACCAGAGCTGCTCAGGAGCAGGTTTTGTTCTGGCAGCTAGAAGTATTTTTGTTGATCCATTAACGCGGTGTCCATGATCCTCAACAGGCTCCTGGGCCGAGGAGATACGGCTTGCACTGCCGCCCACAGATAAGGCTCTGAGGATGGCAGATGCTGCATTTTGGCTACATCCTTGGCGAGCCGAGCGCTGCGTTTGGCTGGAGCAGCAGGAGTTCACCTGCAGCAAACAAACAGGGAGCTGATGAGCTGCTCCCGCCCCAGCATCCCACGTTCGGCACATCCCCGAGCCCTGCGCTGGCGTGGGGCAGCAGTCGGGGGGGATTTGGATCAAACTCTCCATCTGTCAGTTCTCGCTGTGATTGCTTTAATGGCTTGTTTCAGCTCGACCTAAATAAGCGATTGAGGGCAAAGCTTTGGCACATCCGTTCCCCCAAAAAGCAGCAGAGGTCTCTGTGCTGATGGCTGTGTCCCCTCTCCCTGCAGCCGCCCCCATTCCTGCCTTGGCCCCCCATGCTTTTGGGGATGAGCGCCTGCGGCAGGAGGGCGCTGACCCTGCTCAGCAGCGTGTTCGCCGTCTGCGGCCTCGGCCTCCTGGGCATCTCCGTCAGCACCGACTACTGGCTCTACCTGGAGGAAGGCATCATCCAGCCCCAAAACCAGTCGGTGGAAATCAAACTGTCACTGCACTCAGGGCTCTGGAGGGTCTGCTTTCTGGCAGGTATGGTCTTCCCCCCCAAAAACACGCCCTGTAAGGTGATGTTTGCGGCATGTCAGCATCAGACCATGGGAAAGGGCTGGGGAAAATGGGATTTTTACAGGCTATGCCTACCTCTGCTTCTGCACTTAGGCACAACCTGAGTCATGCCAGCGCCCCGTGCCCAGATTTAATAGCCAGATGGATGAATGTGCCTTTGCACACAGGCTTTGGGCGAGATGGCTGCTGCCGTGCCAGACCCCGCTGCCCCCCGTCCCTTTGTATTCTAGCACCGCGGCCGCAGCGCCTTGAGCAGCAGCTCAAAACTTTCCATTTTGTCCCTGCGACATTTGGATTCAGGTCAGCTGGGCCGTTCCCTCCGTCCGCGCCAAGTTTGACGAAGCAACTTGGCTGCAAGGACGGAGTTGAATAAAACCCAAGGGAATAGGAATCTCAAAGTGACCGATTTGAAATGTCATGAAGTTTCAACTGCTGCTTGGAAAAAGTCGAGGGAGTAAGGAGCTCTGATACCACCCCAGGGTGACCTTACACCCTCTGCCTTCAGGTTTTTGTATACAAGTAAGTCCTTTTGCACAAGAGAGATGGTAGTTAAGAGACACCTTTCTTCAGCCCCAAACGCTGGCACCCAAGATGGAAGCAGCACTAAAAAGCAAGATTGTTTTTATGCATGCACTGAAATTAATTTCAAAGGCACTCTCTCCCCCACCGAAAGTAAACAGACACACACTGCAGGTGTGACTGAGTGTCTGTTCGCCGCAGGTGAAGAGCGAGGCCGGTGCTTCACCATCGAATACGTCATGCCCATGAACATCCAGCTGACATCTGAGTCCACAGTCAACGTCTTAAGTAAGTGGCTTGGTGGAGTCTTACTCTTTGTGTAAGTCTTACTCTTTGTGTCCTGCAAGGCACCAAAGGGTCGCTAGGGGTCTTGCTGAAGAAGCTCCTGGTTCCCCGATAGTGCTACCATGCAAGGATGCCGCTACTTTTTTCACTATGTGATTTACCTGACGTGCTCCTAAGCTTTTGGGGACATCCCTTTCTAAGGGCAGGATGCTGACAGAGGCTCTAAGCGGTACAGTTTCCTGTCACTGGCTATTCAGTGCTGATGCTTATAGAAGAGTTTGGGTGTACAGTCCCCTCTCTCTCTAATTTGCAGCTGTATTTCTTCTGTAGCAGTCAGTTTTACACATTACATAGCGAGAGTAATTGAGGATGGAGTGTCACAGCTCTCAAGATGAATTCTGCAGTCATTTCTGATTTAATAAATAGAAATGTTCAGCAAACAGTTTTTGCGGCGAACCTAGAGAAAAATGCAGGTTCCGATGGTGTTTTTTCCTATGTAACACTTCTCATGGAAACCCTCAGAAATGCAAACATCAGCAGATGTTTTCACAGCCATACAGAGTCTCCTCTTTACTCAGCTCATCAGCAAAGAGGGGAACCCCTGCCAGGGGCTGGGGAGCAGCGCAGGGACACCCACATCAACCCAGAGCGAGGAAGGACATGAGGTGCTCAGAAAGCAGCAGGGCTGCAGCCATCCCGCCCACCCGAGCCCATTTCTCGTGCTGTGTGGGGAGGACTGACCTGCTCTCGCTTCCCTCTGCTCCTCTCCCCCCAGAGATGATCCGCTCTGCCACCCCTTTCCCTCTGGTCAGCCTCTTCTTCATGTTCATCGGCTTCATCCTGAGCAACATCGGCCACATTCGGCCTCACAGGACCATCCTCGCCTTCGTCTCGGGGATATTCTTCATCCTGTCGGGTGAGTTTTGCTAACCAGCTTTTTTCCTGAAAATCCTCGAGCATGGAGCACATTGGCTTTTGTAGCTGCTGGTGCTCTCCTAGCATGCTGCGGTTGCTGCTCGTTGGAGCCATCACCTGCGGGATCTCCCGCAGCCTGCCCGGCCTTTGCGGGATGGACAGTCTCCCAGTGTAAGGCTCGTGTGTGTCAAGGCGAGGAGATGCAGGGGAAAGCACCCACCACCGTGCAGGAGCAGCTGCTGGGCGAGAGGACACCTCTCACAGCACGTTGTTCACAGGAGAGACCTGAAACTTCAAATTGCTCAGCCGAGATGTCTCTACATGAGACAAGTGAATGTTTTATTCATGGTGTTGTGCCAGTGTTCAACAAATAGCTGTGACAGCTGGGCTTTGAAGCCAGCTCCTACCCGGGGCACATGGGTTTGCTTGAGCAGGTAATGGCTTGACTGAAGTGTGAGGAATGCCCTGGGTTATCTCAGCGCGAAATCAGCCTGTTTCCCCAGATATTTCAAGCACACTTCCACAGTTTTACACTTTCACCCAAAGTCATATCTTAAAGTGCTTCTTCAGCAGCTTCATCCCTAAAGCGTTTCCCACCGTCCTTCTCCTCTGTTCCTCCCCAGGTCTGTCTCTCGTGGTGGGGCTGGTCCTTTACATATCCAGCATTAACGACGAGATGCTGAACAGAACCAAGGACTCGGAAACATTCTTCAATTACAAATATGGATGGTCGTTTGCCTTCTCTGCCATCTCGTTCCTTCTCACAGAGGTACCTGGAGCCATCCCATCCCTGTCACGAGTATATCCCATTCTCAGGGGGGTAGCGTTGAGGCTGTGAGCGGAAAGAGGACTCAGATGGGATTTAAGAGTAGGCTATGAAAGCAGATATATAGTATGGTGGGAGACATATACAGTGGGGACAGACCCCAAGCCTGGAGCACTGATGGGGTGTTTGATCACGATTTGATGCCAAGCACAGATGCAGAGGAGGAGATGGGGTTGTGCCAGGTTATTTATTGCAGGACACACGGCACAGGGCAGCGAAGCGACCATCCTCAGGAGCCCTTGTGCATCATCGGCAGAGCCAAAAAGAGCCATTTATAATTTTGTTCTGTTTTGCTGGTGGTGCAGAAGGCAGCCGTTAGCAGGCCGAGCGTCAGGCCGCGTCTCTCTCCCCTGCAGAGTGCCGGGGTGATGTCCGTCTACCTGTTCATGAAGAGATACACGGCCGAGGACATCTGCCGACCTCACCCCGGCTTCTACCGGCCCCGCCTGAGCAACTGCTCCGACTACTCGGGGCAGTTCCTGCACCCGGACGCCTGGGTGCGGGGACGCAGCCCCTCGGACATCTCCAGCGAGGCGTCCCTGCAGATGAACAGTAACTACCCGGCTCTGCTCAAGTGCCCCGACTACGACCAGATGTCCTCGTCCCCGTGCTGAGCCCCACCGCCCCAGCTCCCACCCCAGTGCCGACAGTCGCCGTGTCCTGACTCTGGTTTTTCGTTTGGTTTTTGGTTTGGTTTGGTTTGGTTTTTTTTTTAGGCCACTCTTCCAGGGCAATTCTCTATTTATAGGAGCGTAAGTATAACCAGAGACATTGGTTATATAACCAATAATATAACCTAGGGAATTGGGATGTTTTCCTTCTTTTTTTTTTTTTTGTATTCTTCCCTGCGTATCTAAAAATCTCTCCAAATTCCTCTTCTTTCAGCTCATCCTGCAGAGCAAACAGCCATTCTGCCTGGGGTAAAAATCCAGGGCTGGACTTGAGAGCAGAAAAAAATAGAGTAGAACTAAGAAAAAAAAAAGCGTATTTTTTGGTTTAGTTAGAGTGCAAAAGTTTGTGCATTTGGCTGTATCATTTAATTATAGATTTACTGGCCTAAGCGCCAGCAGGCGTAAAAGATTTGTGTAAATTTCCAAGAAATAGCCATGGTCAGAAAAATATAAACTTGGTCTTGATTCAATATTTACTGATTGATATTTCTTCTTGCTGGATATCACTTTTAACCAGGCTGTAATGGGAAATAGCCATCTTTCTCAACTATACCTCAGCAGGCTTAGACACAAGCAGGTTGTTGGTCCTCTATGGCCACTTGTGAACTGTTGCTTAAATATCCTGTATGAGACCGGAGGCTCTGGGGTGTCTGGGCTGTGGGGTGGCTCAGCACCCATTTTTCCACTGCTATCCCATAGACTGGGGGTCTGAAGAGCGACTGGGAGAATTTTGGTGCAGTATCGAGCGGAAAACTACCTAAAACATTCCCGTAGGAAACATCAGGCACAGGATTTGGGGGAAATGAGGGCCAGAAGCACAAGTTATTTTGTCAAAAGGCGAGATCCCAAACCAGTGTAAAGCGATGTAGCTGAATTAATGGCATCAGTCCACTGTAGCAAAGTAGTTGGCTTATGTTTCATTTTGGCAAGAAAATGGTATTTTAGCTGCTTTTTGTGTGTGTGTGTAAACCTTATTTTGAGGTTTTAAGTTTTAAAATTTCGTCTGATGCTTTGGCATTTTGGTCTTGGAGAGCTTCCAGGATGAGAGCATCACTCTGATTGAAAACAAAGGACAGGGAAGGAAAAATCTGTGCTCCCTCCTGTGCTCCTGTGCAAGCCATGAGCGGGACAAAGAGCTTTGTCCAAGCTTTGTTTCTGTTCTTGTTATTTTGAACCTTTCAGAACATTTCCTTTCTGCAAAACAAAACCCTACGGGGATTCTTGGTATATCTGAGCTTGTTTTGTCTTACTGTAATTAAAACAAACAGAATATATGCACTTCTAACCTCATTTGTAGCATACTGTGTAATGAATGTCGCACCTCTTTGTTATTATTTATTGTTTATTATTTATAATTTACCATTTAGTATTTATTATTGATAAACTACTCCAAAGTAGGGTCCAGGTCCTGGCACAGCACCACTATTTGCATCGACTCTGACACCCATCCCATGGGACTCACTGCAGACCAACCGACTCCTGAACTGGAATATTTCCTCTACAGTTCCTTCAGATAAACCAGTAACGTATGTCTAGTGTATATCTAGTATCGCCGACTCCCAATTTGCTAAGTTTTAAAACCAGGGCATCTTTTTGTAGACACAGTTGTGTTTACTGTTAGTTTTTATATTACTCCCAAGCATCTGTCTTCTCAATCTAAAACTCAGTTTGTAAGTGCTACGTGACAGATTCGCTGCTGGGAAGGTCCAAGTGTTAAAGCATGACCCAGCCCCACCATCCAGCGCCGAAGCCTCCCGGTCCTCATCTGTTCACCTCGGACAGTTAAACCATCAGTTTTCCTCTGGGATCTCTATGTTTGGTGTGAATCAGGCTCCAACAAAGCGCTGAAGTTCACAAGCGGTGATCTTGCTTTTCCCAGAACCCAATGTTGTTTGCTGGGTTTGATGTTAGTGGTTTCTGGCAGCTCAAAGACCCTTTGCATCTTCCCCTTGACAGATCTTTCCTATTCTCAGTCCTTCCTGGAAGGGAGACCTTCGGGATCACCAAAATCACTGATGTTCAGAGACGTGAGGGCTGCCCCACACGGCTACGTTCTCCCACACCAGGGAGTAGTTTTGTACAGTCAATTCTGTGCAGCATCATGAGATGTCCCTGTCCCCAAGTGGAATTTTCCTTTATACCAATTAAATACAGAAATACTCATTTTATAAATTAAAATGTCTGCCTACATAAGTAGAAGATGTGATAACAAACTTCACGCCTTCCTCAAGGCCCCAGAAGGTTTAGCAGAGGCTAGCGGCGAATTAGAAAAGTAATTATTTTAATTCATTGGAGAGATTATCATCATGTGGCTGCATTTGTGAGCCTGGGAGTTTGCATGTTCACCCAGTAAGCACAAGCCCTTCCTAAGTGCAGGACTGCTGAAAGAAATGTGTCAAAATAAGTGTTCGGTGCTGGTTCAGTAAATGCTGGTTTGGGGCAGGAAAACGTGGTGCTTGTTAAAGCACGGGCACAGCGGTTGTGCCGCCGGGTGGTATGGCAGCTCTCAGTGTGGATGGCAATGGGCCTTTAAATGCAAGTGTCCCACCTTCATGGACTGTGGAGAAACTCCTCCAGAGCTTCTGAGGTACGGAGACACATGTGGCGTGGACGCAGTGATGGAGCAAGCTGCGGAGCACAGCCGCCCTACGAGGTCCTTCTCCCCTGAGCATCACCTCGTGGCTGATGTTCTCCACAGCAATAAACTCCCAATAAATAACTGTAGTATCCCTTTAGGACACCTAATCATCATTTAAACACCTCTCCCAGTCTGCTGGCGTGGTTTTGACGCACCTTAATCTCTGTTATGCCACATCCTTCGCTCCCTGAA
Organism: Pampusana beccarii; assembly: GCA_013399365.1. Taxonomy (NCBI): domain Eukaryota; kingdom Metazoa; phylum Chordata; class Aves; order Columbiformes; family Columbidae; genus Pampusana; species Pampusana beccarii. Next base: position 1,334,378 of record VWYH01010053.1, read on the forward strand.
TAACATCACGCAGTTTCCTCCTTCGGTCTCCCACCCCTGTTTCAGTGGCGGCCTCGCTTGTGTCCTTTCTGTGTCTGTCACTTGGAATGCAATAAACGAAAAGTGGAGTTTGAGGATAAACTAAACTAAAATTAAACCAATTAAACTAGAGGTTTAACCCTTACAAGACTGAAGATCTTAAACTCTCAATCTCTGCTGCCAATAGAACAAATCAAGCTGCTCATGGGCCCGTAGGAAGGAAATTGCTCATCTGACACTTGACAGAAAATTGTTTGCATTTAGAAGCAAAAAAAAAATCTCCTGTTTTGCATGAATGACTAATTGGTGTCAGACCCTTAGTGCATGCGTCTGTGTCTGCTTGAATGACAGTTTTAGAGCAAATTACCAGGATTAAGGGTTAAATAAAAACCCGTCGCTGCCTCATCCCCACGCGGTCGGCTGCTCAGGACAGGAGCAGGCTGAGGCTTTTTCTATGCCTGCATCAGCCTCCCCCACAGCACACACATCCATCCCCAGCCCGGGCGCCAGATGGAGATCACAGCACCCGGAGGGATGGATGAGAACTGAAAAAACCACACGTGGGAGGCGAGCGAGTCCCTAGGAGGCTGGTTGGGAAGCCGGGTGCTCTGAGACCTTCTCAGGGAACTCCTAAGAGCCACCCTCCCGCTCTGTGTCTGGAGGGTTTTTTTTAATTAAATGCCCCTTCTGTAAGCCCTGAGAGGCATTTTCTGACCTGTATCTCCCAGGACATGAAAGCTCTTTTCTGACGGCATCTCCCCTCCCGCCCCCGGGACACGTTCTCCTCTTCACAGCCTTCCACCACATCATTCCCATGGCCCCAGGTGTGATGGGACCCCGGTGGCAACAGGCTCCCATTGCCCATTAGTTAGAAGTGCCCTGAAAGCCCTTATTGAATCATGAGGTATGGATGCAAGGGGCTCATTAGAGACCAATCATGAGCAGTAATTAAGTAGCCAGGAATAATGAGGCTGGGCTGGGTCATCTTCTCATTCAGTTGCTGCTGGAGCAGTTTGTGGCTCCAGAGCTCTTTCTTGCCCAGTGGAAAAAAAAAATCTCTCTATAAATCTGCATATGGGTGTAGCTGAAATGCTCTCCAGTGATGTTCCCCTTGCATGTCTGTTGTTGGTGGACACAAGGAAACACTGGGAAGATCAAGGTGAGAGCCCCCTCGCATCGAGAAGCAAACCCCTCCTGGTAGGGATGCAGGCCAGGAGCACTGCTGAGCTGGTTTGGCTGCTGGTGAAGCTGCTGGTGCGACGGGGTGAGATTTGGGTGGGTTTTTTGGGGCAGCCTGGCCCTGTTGTTGCCCGTAAGGGTGATGTGAAGCTGCTGCTCGGGTCAGTGCGGGGAGAGCAAATTCCTATGCTGGGGAAGCCCAGATGAACCTTGCTGTTGTTTCCTCTGGATGTGGGACTGAAGACCTGTGCCCTTTCGTCAGCTTTGAGCACACAGGGCCCAAAGGTATTTTATTAGGGTGGATTTCAGAGGCGTATCACCACAGCAGGGTAAAGAGCTGACACAAGCACGGTGAAGGCAGTTTGGGGATTTCTAACACACAGTGCCCTGCTTGCAGGTCCTTGTGTTGCATTATTAATACTATTTGTCAGGGCTGTGTATTCATTTTCCCGAATGCGAGTTAGCCCCATGGGCTATTCAAGGTGTGCTAAGAAATTAAATAGTCTTATTCCTTTCTGCTAATAGCTTGTTAGCTGTGCAGAACTGCTGTGTCCGTGGTGGGAGTGCTGTGTGAACAGGCAAAATATTCACCCAAGTAAATACTCTTTCACTAATGAGAAGTAGGTGATAGATATTTATTTTCTTCTTCTTTCTTCCTTATGAGGTTTATTTATTTACTTCCTTTTTTTTTCCCCCAACCACGAAGGATTCACATTTATCCAGAGAGGTGGAAGGGGGAAAAAAAAAGGTATTTTCCTCCTTTTCTCATCTAGTTTTAGTGCCTCCTGCAGCATCCCTTCCTGCACATGTCAGGTTGCTCCACCATCTCTCATCTCCTGAGAACTATATTAGCTCTTCAAATCTTTTTCTGCAAATTGCCTGCACCAAAACTGTCCTGAACACATTAAAGCTGTGACTCCCGGGGTGGGAAGCAGGGTGTCCCCAGCACCCCAGCTGCTCGGCGGGTGCCACCCCAAGTGTCCTCGCCATGGCCGGGGTGCTCAGCTGACCTTTTCTCTGTGCACCGTGGGGTTTCTGTCTGTCACTATTGTGTAGATATCAAATTGCAACCTGTTCCCATGGATACAGCAGATTATAGAAAGGGAAGAGCTGCCTCTTTGCTTTATCTTCATGTGTGTTTTCATATAGCTTAGATTTTGGATTATGGTGACCTCAGAGGGCAGAGATAATAATAGCTGGGCGACGGCTGCAGTGATTACCCTGTATATCCTTAATTGCAAACCAGGCCCTTGAAAGGAGGTGGCTCTGGACAGCGTGGGGCTGCAAAATGTGTGATTGGCAAAGAATGTGCCACGGTCACACCGATTTCGGTGTCAGGCGCTGCAGTGCTCAGTATGCCGAGAAGCTTTACCCCTGTGTCCCCACCAGTGACACATGGCAGGGCCTTTAGCCAGTCAGTGACACTGGCTTGTGCCACAAATTATTCCAGCAAAAATACAGATGGATGAAGAGGAGATGACGCTGTCAGAATCACTGTCCTGTAGCCTGGTGTCCGTCACCGCTGTAATTCGTGTGTAACATCACCGTGCCAACATCCTTCTTGTTGTCACACCACTTCATCTTCGAGTCTCTGGCCAATTCAGTCTTCTTGTAAACTTTTATGGGAAATAATCTTTTATTATTATTATTATTATAATTCGCAATGCAGGAAAGCAGTATTTCAACCAAAATATTAGCCCCACTTGCCTGTGTTGCCAGACTCCCCTCCCAAGGGCTGTATTTGAGGAATATATTGGCTCTAACTGGATGTTTTCAAGCCCTAAGCAGTTTGTACCGTGCTGTTTTGCAGGGCCTGTCCAGCATTTTTAATCAAACCACCTCAGAAATCCCCAAGCTTCACCCCTCTCTCCATTTCCAGCAGAAGGAGATGTATTCACACACATACTGTGATTAGTACGCGTCAAAAATACGCAGCAGCAGCATTCAAGGTTATTCCCCAATAAGCCATCATTTTTGTCATCAGCTCCCAATAAATCTGGCTGTGATGAGCCGCAGCTGCTCTTAATCTTTAACGCTGGGGCAGTGTGAATTCATTTTTCTAAGAGGAAAAGCCCTGTGTGAGTGGGGTGCGCAGAAGGTGTTTGATGGCTTGGGCCCACCCGGGTTTGCGGCTGTTCAAACGGAGGCTGGTGCAGCTCAGGCTGCTCCGAGGGCTGCGAGCCAGCGCTTTCGGGTTCTGCTGAAATCCCCCGTTTTGGAACAAAGTCCAAATTACCTGAATTAGTCACAAGTACTATCAAGCACCTGTGAATCTGCATGTAGACAAATCCCCAGATCCAGCTCTCTGTCGCTAATCAACAAAGTGCACAGGCACGTGCTGCAATCCCTTGGACTCCAGCAGGATCCATATCAGAGCCTGAACTAAGCCCAGGGGAAGCTCTGCTGAACAAAATCTGTCTTTGTGGGCATGTCTAAAAGCACCTGGTACTGGTCTTCTGTGATAGAGGAGCTGGGAGACACAAAAGAGGAGTTAGTAAAGAGACATGGCCATAAATTTCTTTTCCCATAGTGATAGCGTCTTTAATGAGGCGCGTGTTAGCGAAAATATAACCCTGAGGTTCTCACGTCTGCCTGGCGTCTTGACACGTGCTGCAACTTCAGGGGGAAAATCTGCCGAGAGAGCTGAAAGGTGTTATTTAATTAATAACAGCTAATTTGAATAAGTACCGAAATGTCACTCAGCTTCTCCGGAGGTGAGCTCGGTGATCTCACCTCCACGGGGAAATGGGAGCTTTGTGGAGCCAGGGGACAATATCGGTGTCACACAAGGAGCAGCAGGGTCTTAAGTCTCTGTGATCTTGCTCATTTCTTTATATTGAATAAGAAAATCTATGGTATTTAGATTTAGCATAAGTGGGTGCTATGGGGGCCTTCGTGATGGTTTAATCTGTCACCAGCTCAGCTCATCAGAAGCTGTTGTAAGTGAGGGGATAAATGAGATGTCCCGTGGTACGTGCATTGTGCCCAGACAACACCTTACATTAAAATAATATGGCTTTTAAAGCTGCCTTGCTTCAATACTAGACAAGTTCAAATACCTGAATGAAAGCTCCTATTTACCCTTGAAAAGCAAATTGTTTTTCATTTTAGCAGGAATTACAGGGTGAGCTTCTTGAGAGAGCATCCCCGGTTCCTGCCGGGCTTAACTAACTTCAGAATGACCCCTGTTTTCCAGGATAATAGGATTATATATTATTTAGTATTATTATTCATAATTCAGGTAAACAGGGAAGGTCTCTCTAGCGGTGCAGAACATGTACATATAAAATCCCCTTCAAATTATTTATTTCCATATAAATTATGTACTGTCAAAACTACTCTACTGATCTGAAGGTTAAAGTCTCCATCACAGAAATGTAACAACTCCCAGTCATTTCAATCAGAATGTGATTATTTACAGAAAAAAAAAAAAAAAAAAAGCAGCCTGGTGGTTGTGGATTTCCTATTGATCTTTTTCAGCAGCTCTGTCTGACTTCGAACAGTTGAAATAAACGAAATGAAAATACAGACCCACAGTTGTTTTATCTTTCCATAAAAAGTAGGTCATATCCCCATCTGAGCTGTATTTTATTCATGTAAATACATTTTTTATTATTAAAAATGCAACAAAAACTGTGTTTGTGTCAACAGAGCTGAGTGGAAGTGTGTTGGGGCTGGTGCCCGGGTGTCCGTGGGGCAGGTCCCGCTCTCCTCATCCCCCCTTTTGGGGCCGGAAAGCCGAACAGAGCAGGAGAGGAGTGAAAATGCTTAAAGCTCTCCAGATTGAGCTTCGTATAGGAATAATTATGGCTGCTATTTTAAGAAGTTGTTTAATAACGTTAAAGCGATGACAGCCTGAGATTATAACACTGCCACCTCCGCGCTCCTGGGGGTTTTTTCTTTTCTTCCCCGCTCTCCTATCAGCTCTGGTATATTTGCATTTTTCCAAGCCTCTGGTACCCATTATCACGCTCCAAAGGCTCTTGAGCAAGCTGAGAATGGCTTTGCACTAGGGGAGAAGACAAGGCATCGAAGTACAGAGCAAAGCTATTAGTCCCTCTCCTGGTGCCTACATGGAATCTGTGTGTTCAGCAGCAACATCCACACTTTAACCTGGTCCAGTAAAACAATTTGCAGCAAATCAGAGCTGCTTCTGACGGGGCCGAGAGGTCACCCCACAGGTATCACCCTGTGCAGTGACCCACGGCACGTGTGGGGCTGCAGCCCCCAGGGAAACACACCTCTGCGCTAAAGTGTGCTTTTGCTGCCTCAGTTTCCCTATTTGTAAAGCAGAAACTATATTCTTGATTGGCATGTTGGTGCTTCGGGAACTTTGGATGAAACGCGTTGCCCTTAGTATGCATACAGATAATGAATATTTCTTTTTCTGGCGGCTGAATGTTGCGGGGCTGTGTTACCACTGCAACACAAACTGGAGCTGCTTACAGAAACTGCTATCTGAAGGATGTCAGGGCTGCCCTGGGGACCTGCACCACCCGAAAATGAGGAGCCTGAGACAGAAGGAAAAAATGAGCTAGAAAGAATGGAGCTTTCTACCACGTTTTCCCATTTTTATGGCGTTTCATTTGTAATAAGAGGGAAAAAAAAATGGGGTTAGGTCCAGCTGGCCTGTGTTTGAGAAGGAAGGTGGGAAGATGATGCCCTGAGGGTCCCAAAGAGGGGTGCCCAGGGAGGGTTTTACAGCATTAAACCCGGCCTGAGCTGCACCGGGGCTGGGGTCTGGCCAACACCTCCTCTGCAGCCATCTCTGGGTTGTTAAAGGGGGGAAGAGAGTCTTTATTTCCTCTCTTTGACCAGGTCTGCCCTTTTTCCAGGTTATTCCATTCAGCTGTTCAGTTTTTTGGTTTTGGTTCTTTTTGTTGGTTGGTTATTTCTTGTTGTCATGTTAGAATTGTCCTTTCCATGTACACCACCTTTTTTCAGCTGGCGACTGACAGCTCTTTTCTGTCCATGCTGGAGCTGCACAAGAGGTTACGAAGATAAAAATGCAATTTAAAATACTGTGAAAACAGATCTGTCAACCTGACCTATTTGCTTAGAGGGTCTTTGGGTTTTGTTTGGTTGGGTGTTTTTTTTTAAGATGCCAAGAATGATGCTTGAAAGTAAATCAGGTTTCATTTAGCTTAGAGTAACAATTAAAACTTGGAATGGTCATGGCCTGTTTAGGCAAATCAATTAAAAGATTGGCACATAAATGATGTGTACCTTTGTCTTTCACCTGTCCTTGTCAGGCTGGGAGACCTCAGAGTGAGATGTTTGCAGGTGAGGCCATTAATCCAACACATATTTCCATCAACCAACCCTATAACTGTCCTTTATGACCTTCTGGCTGGTCCCTACCTGCGATACTGTGGGCTTCTCCCTGAGGAGGTTTTCTCCATCACCGCCTCTTCCAGCCTATTTAATTTAAAGCAATTTCATTCTGCATCTCCAAATTCACCCCCAGGGATTTGAAGGAGCAGGCACATCTCTCCATCTGCACACAGTGCTCCTACGTGTTGAAGGCATCTGCACATCCCACCCCAGGGGTGGTGGTTTCTGTGACCCACGGGAAGAGTGGAAGGTAAGAAACCCTTAGGAAGTGCAGTGTCTATTTCATACTCCCTCAGTGATGGAGTTTATGTTTTTCGTGATTTACAGTGGAATTGAAACAAAATGCCAGCTATTTAAATTATCAGAGGGATGATGGGGAGACCGCAGCTCACAGCACAGAAGACACTGGGCACGAGGGGACCCTTCAGTCCAGCAGATGAGGATGCTGACAGGCTGGAGGAGGCTGGAATGGTACAAGATTCAACCAAAACTTGCAACCATTAGAGAGAAGCTCCTTGTCTCAGCTCCAGCCCTGCAGTGGTGCTGACGTGAAGGCTCTCGGGCTGCTCGCTGTGACCTGGGCACACAGCGAAGCTCGGCTCCCACAGCATCCCAGCGGCAGCACTCATGGCATCGAATATTCACGATCCAGAGGGATGAGAGAGCTCCCGCAGCCCTCCCGACAGCCAACAGCAGCTCTGTGCCGGCGGGAGGGACTTGATGGGCCTTCACGAACGAGGCTGAGGGAAACCCCACGGGTTGAAATATTGAAGAGTAGCCAGGATGGGTCCCTAGTAGCTACCTCAAGGAGACCAATCTTGTGCTGGCAGCTCCATCTGTGCTCTGGAAAGCAGCTTAGCAGCTCCAAACAGCAATGGGAAATGCTTGTTCAGCCGTTTACGGCGCTGTGTGACAGCACCTGGCATCACTAAACCACCATCAGTGCCTCCCTCCCCTAACACCCCAAAGGATTTCTTGCTCCAAACAGATTCTGTGCAAGCAGCTCCAGCAAAAGCTGGGATAAAACCCACTTCTCTTGCTGTTTCAGGGCACGGAGTCTCCTGCCTGCCCCTGCACGGGTGTGAGTAGCACTTTTGCCAGCAACTGCATTTGGCCCAGACAAGCATCGATAATTAAATAAGAGGTACAGGAGAGTCCCCACCAGTTCCTCCTTCATGAAAGACACAACAGGTTGTAAAGTTCGTCATTAATCCCAGAGACAGAAAACGTGAAAACCAGAGGATTTAAAATGTGGGTTTACAAATACTCTATTTTTTTTTTAAACTTATTATTATTTTTAAACATTGCACAGTGAGCATGTGGAGCAGTTTCCACCCTAAACTGCTCATCACTGGGATGCTGAAACGCTGCGTTACAGAGATTCTTTAATTTTCCCTAGCCGTTAGGAGAAAAAGGTTCTTTTTGAGGAGCTGGGACTGTCCCTCGCTGCAGCCGCTGGTTTCGCAGCACCATCTCCTGCTCTTCGGGCGGAACAGCAGCCCAGGAATTATAACCCAGAAATGGCTTTTTCCATCTCCAGCGATCCTGTGAGGGCTTCTCAGCGACACTGAGCCCCGCCGTTAATTTCTGGGAGCACAAGCCATTGAAAAGGCAGCTGAAACTCCTCCTGGCGAGGAAAGGGTGGTGCTGCCCTCTAGAAATTACGCTCCTCCTGCAGAAAGTAATTTTTTTCAAATGGTAAAAGTTCAGAGTCCTCATTCAGGTGTAACTCTCATAAACCATCGGGATTTTGCCGACGCAAAAATATTTTTAAAAACAAGCCAAAGACTGGGGTAGGCTCAGCTAAAAAATCCGTTGTGCGAAGCTGCAGATACACAAACATGCACCGTCAGCGTTGCGGACTGGCCGCACAAACCACATTTTCTCAGGAAAGAAAGGGTTTAAAAAAAAAAAAAAGCTGAAAGTTTTATGAATTCTTAGCAGGCAGCGAAAATGACGTGAATGGGAATACAATACAGAAGGGTCTTAGGGCTGAATGAAGGACCTTTAAAGTGGCACGGCTGCGGCAATGCAGCACCTTAGAGTAAAGCCACACAGAAGTGTGAGGCTGGAAAAAGAGACCTGAAAGCGTGGAAGAAAAGGAGCCACTTATACCAGCACAGAGGAGCAAGACAGCGTGGGGAAAACACCGAGTCCTCTGCTGGGGGTGGCAGGAAAGAGGAATCGGGAACCTTCTGGAAAAATAAGGCAAAAATCTAGCAGCAAATATCCATGCAGAAGGATTCCTGCGAGCCTGAGAACCTTCTGCATGGGTGGACTCACCAACTCCAGCACAACTTCCCACCCCTCCTGCCCCACACACCCCAGAGGGCGTCTTGGGGCTGAATAATTGATTTTGGTCTGTATTTTCTGCTCATTGGTGGCTCCGAAGCCCCGGTCTGGCAGGAAACCCCGGATGACACATTGGTGTCGGGGTCCTGTTGCCAGATGCTGTCACATGCAGTTACTGAGGATTTCCGTGCACTCGGACTTTCTGCTCTGTAGAAATGCTGCTTTTGTGATGCTGGAGAAAAAGGTACTATGCTCCTGCCTTTGCTTGGACATCGAGGATACTCAGCGTTTATGTTGTTGGACATCAGCGAGCAGAATGGGAGCAAATGTCCCAAAGGAGATAGACTCTGCCACTGAGAATATCCTGCTCTTCTCTGGGTCCGTAGCTCCAGGACAGGAACTTTATCATCTAGTAATGGAGCAGCTTTTATTCTGGCAAAAGGGATGTGTCAATAAACACCTCTTTGGTGCAATTTCTGGCAGCTGAACTTTGATTTGCATGGCCTCTGCAACTACCTCGGGGATACAGCTACACATAACACATGGATTTTTTCTGATAAGAATTGAATGCCTCAGCATGCACAGAATTGACCCCTTAGTGAATACTGCCCTAATAAAAGCTGCCTTGCATCAGCCGGGCTGCTTAAAAGTTGACAGATTGGAGCAGGGGGATCAAGGGTTATCTGACAAAAGCTGGAGGAGGAGGGGAGATGGGAGAGAAACTGTCCATAGTGCACAAGAGCTGGGTGAGTGCATCCTCCTACATCCCACAGTGGGTCGCTGAGGACCAGAGCGTAGCAGGAGGAGAGAGCTCAAAAAATCCCTTGTTAACTGAGGATGTGCCAACACCAAGAATCCCCCTGAGTCTCCCTGTTATTATTTTGAAAAGAAAACAAATGAAATTGTTTTTTATTATTAAAAGACCCTGTCTCAGGAAGCTGAAGACCTCCTCAACGTCTGCTTGCATTATTCAAGGGAATGAATCATTAAACGCACCTTGAGATGCAGTCATAGACATCAGGAGAAATCAATCCCCGGGAAAGAGAAGCATGAGCTAAGGGTCTTATTTGTAACTCCTCTTCAGAGCAATTTTGAGGGGTGCAGACCCCTGTTCCAGGAAGGCGCCTGGTTCCTTTAATGTCATTAATAACCCCAATGCAGCCCCCAGACCTCGGGTTATGGGGAAAGCTGCTGTTTTCTGTACAGAAACCACTGTCCATGGAGGGGCCCAGGGCTGGGTTTGGGAGAAATATAGCACTGTCTCTTTGTAATGGTGCTAAAGGAAAAAAACCAAGCGTCAACTCTCAGCAATAAGATACATTAACATGACAGATGGCTCGCAGAAAAAGAAAAACTATCTCGGGTTTTGAGATTTGTGCTGACTGCGCCACAGAAAGGAACTATTCCAATTAGCATTTGTACAGACTCATCGAGGAGCATTGAGAGCATCAACCCAATTTGCTGCCATTGTCGAGCAGTCATTGTTCTTGATTATTTTTCTCAATTATCCCTTCAGTCTCTAGTCTGGGGACAGACAAAATGCCACTTTGGTTTTCACCTTCCTGTGCCTGTATCCGCTCTCCCGCTCCCTTCCTGGGGGACACGGGGCCGCAGCTTTCCCGGGTACCCGGGGTTAGTCCTGCCTGGTTAAGCAAGTCCATCATGAAGCAAACACTGTGGTTCATCAATATGGCTACAGGCAACCGAGTTTTTAGCCACACAGCCATGTGCAGCTGTCATTCTGCATTGTCGTAATGCAAAACCAGCCCGGGCTTTCTCTGGGAGGAAATTCCTATCACCATCGAATGTACCTGGGGGAAATGCCTCTCGGCACAAGTGCTGGGATGCACGGCCCTGGCACCCATCATTTATCTGTTTCCTTCTGTTTGTGAATTAGCCTTGAAATGCAAGTGTTTTCTTCTGTTTACTATGTGTAGGTGCTGTGGTCGTACCCCATGTGTAGCATGTGTGGGAGCCAGAAATCAGCCCCCAACTGCAAAAATTCCTCTCTCTGTTCCCTACCTGCTAGACCTGCCCGAAGAAAAATAGGGTAATACGTTTCCATGGGAGTTATATCTTTTCAGGGACAGAAGGTGGCAGCCGAGCTTGCTGTGAGTGTCTGGCATAAGTAGCTGTGATATTGCACAGAAGTGTAAAAGCATTTAATTTCTCGGTGCATGGTGTGGAGGCAGCACAACCACCTCAGTCCGGGGCAGCAGCCCCGCAGCGAGCAGTGAGCTCTGGGTTTACGGGATCTGTTACGGCAGTGCTGGAAAGACAGCACTTTTCCACAGATGTCCTTGGAAACAGGCCTGTTTGTTAAAGCCTGTGAAATTCTATTGTAAATATATGTGTATATATATATGCATATTTGCACCAGCAGGTGCGTCATCCTGCTGCATCTCCCCACCCCATACAAAGCTCCGGGTTTGTCCATGCTGAGAGCTGGTGGCCTCCACTCGGCTGGTCCCCTGGGTTCACTTTAAGGCCCCAGTGGGCTTTGGTCCCTTTAATTTGTGCTGACGAGGTGGGAGGTGGGGGCTGTAAAAGGTCTGTGCTGATGAGTGGGGCTCCTGGGAAGGGTTTTGCTCTGGCCGGGCAGAGCTGCAGCCGCATCCGTCCTGCCCTGCTGGGTGGAGGAGAGCAATGGGTCAGGTAAGAGTGCTCCTTTCTGCTCTGGCATCGCTGCTTTTCAACTGAAGTTTATTTCATCTTATCCTGAATCTTGGTTTTCGCAGGAGCCTCTGCAGGCATCAGCAGAGGTCTCCAGCTCTGCCCAGTGCCACTGGAGAACCTGCTGTGGTTTGAGCGTTCACAGCTGAGATTTTTGCCTAGGAAAAAACAACCAACCAAGGTTAAGCTGGGGTTAGTAAACCCTGTGCCTCGTGGTCTCAGGTGCTACGAGGTCCAGGCTTATTTGGGCAACTGGGGACCTGTCTGTACTGGACCGTGTCATGGGACAGGAGAGGGTTTGTTGATGTGAAGGGCTTTAGGTGAAAGGAAAGCTTTAGAAACCGTAGTTTTATGTTCCTGTTTTCACAAAAATAAAAGCTCTCCTGACATGCGTATGTAGGCCATGTGTAGATGAAAATGAGAGATGTTGGCCCCTAAGCAGGAGCAGGGTGCGGGAGATGGACCAGAGATAATAATTATGGTCCTGGTGAGGAATACTTTGATTAAAAGTATTAATGAGTTCCTGTAGCTCTCAACCAGAGAACAGTGTAATCAGGTGGTGAACTCCTGAGTGGATAAACCACACTGCTAATTCCTCTGTCCATCTTCCACTGCAGCAACGCTCGTGTTATAGTTGGGATTTCTGGTTTTCACCTAACTGTCAGGCTGCAGCTCAACATTGCTGATCACCAATTAATGGCAGCTTTAACAAGAAAAGATGGTAAAAACTTGGTGTTCCAAGAAACTAATTCCCTAGTATCTTCAGACTTCACATGTGGAGGGAGCTGCTGCTTCACCTCTGCTCTGTGCCAGGGCTACACATCCAGTCATTCACTGAAAAATCGTATCAGGGCACAAATTCAGTTTTCAGGAAGGTTTCTCTCCAGCTGCCATATCCCAGAACAGAGAATTTCAGGCTTCCAGGTGATGGTGGTGAACTCCAGTTGTGCTTTCTCTCTATACCACGATACTTTAAAAAAAAACCCTTTTGATTATCTAATCACTTTGTCCAAATTAAGATGAAGGCCTTGAGCCCAGCATAGAGCTGCAGCCTTTGAGATCCCTGGTGGAGTCTTTTGACCAAACCCCTTGTTTCTTCAATGCTTTATCTTAGTAACCCTTATGCACATTATGAACAAATAAAGGTGAATAACAAGGCTTCCCTACCCAATTTAGACTAATCATTGGTAGTTCAAAACTTAAAAATGAAAGATAACTTTCCCCCCCTGTGTCTTTGAGAAATTTGTAGGCCATGCTCCATCTAGAGACAAACAGGACAGCAGCAGGGATGTATCTTCTACTCAGTTCCCTGCTAATATCCAATTTATAAGGAACACCTTTAGCTGGGAATTGTTTTCAACTGAGGCGCGTGGGTACTGGCAAAATGAGCTGTATTGCATTAATGTTCTCTTAAAGATTCAAAAATGTTATGCAACAGAAATTGCCAATTCATGCCACTTCTTTAATAGACTTTCGAATGCATACTTTAAAAAATAATTTTTAAAAAGCCTGGATTGTGGAGTTTTCTCCTTGAGCTGCCTCGGCTTGCTATCAGGAGCAGCTTCAAAGCAGTTTTCCTTTTCCTATGCTTGTCTGGTGTGTCTAACTGAGCATGATTACTTCTTCCTGAACAAATAGATAATTTTGCCTTATTTATAAGTAGAACACCAGGATTCTTTGTTTTTGACACTATTGGGCTGAATTTCAGGATGGCTTAGTGCAGCGTGTGTTCATTATTTAATTAAATTTGTTTTGTGGGTTTTTTCCTTCTTCCTGAATTTGCTCCCAAGCAGTATATTTTTGCCATAGTGCATCCAAACACTCTTGGAATAATAGTTAGGCGAGTAATAGCCCATTTCAGTTGAAATTTGCCATAATAAGCAAGTAATCCTTCACGGGTCTCTGTTCTGGTAATAATGACGATGGAAACGTCTAATTTTCTCCCCAGTCAAGCATTCTGGCTGGGTTTGGTGTGTGGCAGTCATCAGCTATGCAGTGGCTGAACTCATTACAACAGCCACCGCGAAAAGGGCTCTTGCTGGTGTGTGAATTCTTGACACAAAACAGCTTTTTGGGCCATGCACTAATTTTTGCTCAGATTTCCAAGTTCCTTGTTAAATAAGTTCACTGCGAGAAAAACCAGATGACTCTTAAGACGGTGAAATGTTTTTGTGGCTAAATGACTTTGGGTCGAAAGCTTGAAGTGTTGCCACCTCAACTTGGGCAGATTTCTGAGCTTTTTCTGTGAAACCAGCGTGGAGCTGTGGGCTGGATGGAAGATGAGAGTTGCTGTGGCAAACGGGTGCTAGGGGGATGTGCTGAGCTCCCCATCTCACCCCTCCCCATCTCACCGTACATTGCCTAGTCCAGCTGCTGCTGGCTTGACTTTATTAGCGGAAGGGCCCTGAGATGAATTTGCCTTTAGAGAACTCGCCTGAAGGGTCAAGATGAAAAAAAGGAGCACAAAAGCTGGCTGTGGAGTTCAGCATCACTGGTGGGATGGCTCCTCACTGCAGCGGCCAGCTCAGAAATGAGGGCAGGTGCCTGAAAGGAGAATGAATGCATTGCAGAGAGCTCAATCTCCTGGTTTTACAAGTGGTAGTAGCAGGACCTTTGCTAATGTCATGGCTTTCCTGGAGCCTCAAACCTCTCAAAGCCGCCTTCCAGGAATCGCAGCCTCCTTTGTGACCCCAGAGGATAAAACGGGTTTTGAAGATGTTAAGAGGCTCAGCAGCTTCAGCGTGAATCTGTGAGAGCTTTGCATCACCTACAAACCCATTTTCCTTAGATCGCTCACTTCTTTCAGGACTGTCAGGCTGGTTTGTGCTTAAGCTTTATTCAGACCTTGCAGTGAGAGCTCCCTGTGTTGGGGTGTGCTGTTGTGAACTTGGAGCAAAAGCTGTTTGCTCTGGGCTGGGATGGGGATGCATCCCCGAACCCTTTGCTGCAGCCCTGCCCGTGGGTTTGGGCTGGCAAGGGGTGCAGTGACGGGTGTCCCCACCAAAGCTGGTTCACCCACCGAAACAACTGAGCGAGAAGTCGGTCAGATTGACTGCAGGCTGCAAATAAAGCTGCCAACAGCCTGGGCTGTTCGGACTGCTTGAATTATATATCAGCCCAGAGCTGTTCTGTGTTTCGTGCGGGTGGTGTGAAGGCAGCAGCCCCTCCGGGATCAAGGTGTGCGGCTGGGGGAGCACTGCTCCTCTCTGTGTCACACCAGCCCCTTCCCCTGCTCCCGGTGCAGGGCGGGAGAGCAAAAAGGAGAAAAACGAGATGGGGATATCCCTGCTCCATCAGGGAAACAGGCTTGAGAGTAAGCAGGGAGGCAGGAATACATCCAAATCATGGAAACGTAAATCACTCTGCAGCAAGTGCTTATCTGTAAGTCCTGTTGTGAGAGCCAGGCGCCTCTTCAAACCCCCAGCTCTGCTCTTGGTTTGCAACCAAAGCGTGAACCTCAAGAAGGTACCTGGAGACACATGTTCATGGGAGCTGTGGGGTCTGCAGGGGGACTTGGAAACCTCATACCCCACACCAGAGAGCGGCTGCCGTCCTTTCTGCTTCCCAGAGCCACCCCCGGTCTCGGGGTCGAGTGCCCTGCTGTATTTCTTGCTTCTGTTATCTTTTTTTCTGTTTTTCATTTGTCACTGCTGGCTGACTATTATGGAAATGATCGTGGTCCTGTTAGTGCTGGGGCTGCATAGTCCATGCACCGCTGGGTTTGCAGAATTACCTCCGGGATGAGCTGGCGAGTCACTGGGGTGTTTGTCAGCTGATAATTTGGCTCTAAAATTGTTGTCATTTCTTAAGCTGCCATATAAGAGAAGGTCTGAATGTCCTCATGGCAGAGATGCAAATGCTCCACCTTCTTTCTCAGAATACCCTACACATGGACCTGGTTAAGGGATGTTTCTATATTTTCCCATACAAAGCCAGCTTTCTCTCTCTGCTGGTGTGCTCAGGTCTTATTCTGGTCTCATTTACACTGCTGTCAACTGGAAGTAACCCCTCTGAAGCCAGAATAAAAAATGAAGCTCCTTGCCACGTTTACATATTCTGCTCCTTACAGCATAATTTGTCCTAGTTTTTAAGTACTGAATGCCTTTGTAGGAATTTCATTATAGAGCACAAGTTTTGTCAAGTGCATTCTGCTAGTTTTGCTGGAGGTTGCTAAGCACAGTGTATTTTTTTATGAAGCTTTTGTACTGATAAGTATATTTGCCAATGCCACCAAAAAATTAAAAATACAGCATGTAAGAAAGCACAGCTTTGTGTCTTGTTCCTGGGGAAAAAAAAGACAGGTTGTTCTTGTAGGGGAAGGGCTTTTCGTACCAGGAAAACTATCTCCAGTGGCTATTTGTGATGTAAATACGGACAATCTGAGGGTAATTTGGAGGATCTCAGACTTTTTGCCCAATGGTACAGCAGTCAGTGCTGATAATAGATTTCAACCCATCTGCAAGATGAACACCTGCTGTGCAATATGGCTCTGCGAGGATTATTTCTCCCTGCATAGCTGGAGTAAAATCTCCATTGTTGGCCGCAAGATTGGGGGCATATTTGCTAAAATCTGAACCACATCCTAGTGCAACGTTAGCAGTTCTGTTGCAGTATGTTTTAATACATTGCCTTGACGCTTGTGCATTTGTGTGGATTTTAAAGGGCTTCTTTCTTTCTAAGCAAATTTAATTCCATTACTAAATAATGCATTTGGCCTCCAACCTGACTTGTGCTAATTGCTCACGTGCTGAATTGGTTTTAAATCTTGTTTGGAAACGCTATAGAGTTTATTGTCTTATTAAAAGCACCTAATGTGAGCTTTTATTTATTTTATTTTTTTAAGACTGCAATTGGTCTCTAGTGAAACCAGATAAGGCAATAATTTTTCACTAAACTAATTATCAGAGCGGAAGATGCTAATGTGTTTTGCCAACTGTGTCTCGTGTCTCCTCGGTTAACATGCAGCATGGTCACGGCTGTTCAGCAAGACTTTGCATCTCGGGAGGCAGAAAACGGAGCCTGTATTTAGCTCACCCCTTGCTCACCCTCTTTTGCAGCCTTGTTAACGTGTTCGAGCTGTACTGTGCTGCCTCTGCCTGCACTTACAGTGTTAATTAAACATCTTTTCTTCCAAGGAGGACTTGCAGAGACTTCAGGCATTAATTTACCCAGATTCCTAAGGGTATCAGATTTCTGGGTTTCCTCCTTGCAACGGTCCAGAGCACCCAGTCGTCAAAAATCACGCTTCTTCAGCTGTATTGGAAATTGAGGTGCTCAAAGCCAATGACTACTTTTCAAACATTCCTGAAATGTCTCTTAGAACATTGAAATAGGTCTCTGTGCACAGCCGCATGTGATCCTGATCACATATATGAGCTGTGGATGACATAAATTACCAAGAATGACTTCTCATTTTCAGTTAACTGCAGTATACAATAAGAGTGGGCTTTAAAAAGCAGCAAAACAAATTAAGAGTCTGCAGAAATCCTACCCCTAGATGTGCAAAGCCTGCAAAAAGCCCTAGGTGCTAAGAAAAAAAAATGTCCTTTTCTACGAAGAAGAAAAAAATTAAGATTGAAAGAACAAAAGTGAGGTTTCACCTTGAACAAATGCAGCGTGTGCTTCTCCAGCTCTCCTTGGAGCAGCTACATTTGAAAACAGAATTGCAGCTTTGGTCAGGACTGGGATTTGCCTGTCTGTTCGCTGTTAGTCCCCCAAACAAATAAACAAAACACAATTATCTTTGAATGTTACCCAGACTAATGTGTAGAAATGGAACTGGGGAGTAAAGGCAGTAGAGGACACCAGGCTAAAATCATTAATTGGTAATGGAGTTTGTGTATTTGTCAACAAGACAATCAGCTTGGAGAGCTGAACGAAAAGAAAACAAGCTGCAGAAAAACAAATGCATACCAAGCCTTGTCACTGGTGTTTATTTAACAGCCTGTCACAAGCAGAAAATGTGGATCAAAGGTAGGGAAGGCGAGGAAGGAGCAGCTTCAGTCCGAGGCATCCGTTCTGCATCGCATCAGGGTTCACTCCCGGATCAGGGTCTGTTCTGCCACATCATGTTACATCAAGCGAGTTGTGAAATGATGGAGCCTAATGCAGAGTGAGTGTTGGGAATGGGAAGTAAAACAACAAAGCGTTGTTTTCTTATTCATTACTTGCTGTGGGTTTTGGGGTTATCCAGGAACAGAGATGCTGTTTTAAGTGAGGTGGGGAGTTCAGGTTGCCAGACTTGGCTTGGTGAGAGAGCACAGCAAATTGCTTATGGGATTTGATGTTGTCCCATCCTGCCTCCAGAACAAAACACGCTGGTAGGAGGTTTGGGTTTTCCTTTTTTAATCATTGGAAAAACCTTTACAAAAGAATCCTTCACTCTAAATTAGAAAAATATATATTTTTTTTTTCTTCTTCTTCTGTCTGCATCTTTTTTCTTAGTCTCAGGTGATTTTATTAGGCTGCACCTTCCCCTTGCACAGCTACAAACCTTGGTCCTGTCCCTGCAGTGTGGATGTGCAGGGCAGGGCTCATTGATTTTTGGTGATGGAGGCTGTGGCGGATCCCGTCTCCTCAGAGATGCTGCTGTGGAGACGCAGGTTTCCCCTTGGGCCACCTGAGCAGAGGTGACTGCTGGCCCCAAGGGACCTGCGGAGGGAACCGCCCTCGGATGTGTTTTCTGCCAAGCAATCTGAACACGGAGCTTACCTGGATAAGGAGATGGAAAAAGGTGGTGGGGGAAGAACCAAGAGTGCAGGAGGAGACAAAACGTCAGTTGAAAAATAAGCATTGTTCAGCTATCAAAGAACGAAATGAACTTGAAATTCAACTCATAATTTTCATGTCTTTGCATCAGAAAATAATTGGGGAGGTGAATCAAATTAAATTATTGGAGTTCTGTTCAAAGACTTTAATGGCAAACGCTTCTCTCCCTTCCTAGCCAATCCCAGTGTGAAGAAGACAAATGATCAGCTAGAGAAATTGCAGCAGATAATGGAAACAATGGATTTATGATGTTTCTTATCGTACTCTGTGAAACAAAAACATTTTGTGTACTGAGCAGCTTCGGAGCCTTGTTCCTTAAATTTCGCTCGTCTGTACCCACTGAAGATGTGACTGTGCAGGTCTCTGACAGCAACCGGCGGCCTTGCTGATCTTCCACTTCCATGTGCAGCACGGATGGAAGCACCGGCCACCTCGGCCACCGGAGCTGTGGGTGTTAGTCATGGCCTCCACCTGGAGCACACGCACCTCCCAGCCGTGTTCATAGAATCATTTTGCTTGGAAGAGACCCTCAAGATCATTGAATCCAACCATTAATGTAATTCTGGCAGTAAACCGTGTCCCTAAGAACCTCTTCTGTGCATCTTTTAAACCCCTCCAGGGATGGTGACTCAACCGCTTCTCTGGGCAGCCTGTTCTGTAAAGAAATAATTCCTAATATCCAACCTCAGCCTCCCCCGGTGCAACTTGAGGCCACCCAACTGGTGGTTAACCACAGCAAACACCTCTGGTTTCACAACCATTTCTCGTGTTTCCTTACGCTGATGGCTTTGGATAGGAGTTGCAGCAGAATAACCCACGCACTGACAGTGCCCCTGGGGACTGGGGCTGGGGATAATTGCATCCTTTTTATACTGCTAATAATTAACTATTAAAACAATTTACTAATGGAAGTAGTGGCTACTTTAAATGAAGAATTGATGTGACTTAGCACAACCATGAGATACGGGCTTGATGTAAATATTTCAGAGTGCAAAGCCAACCTGCATTATAGCCTGTTGAGGTCAGAATCTATTAACCATAATTCCTCTTAGCCTAAATTATCTTCGTCTATGGAATAAGTTTTTCCTACAGAAATTATTCTAAAACCCTCAAAACCAGAGCTACATGTACTCTGTCATACGGCGATGTATGGTCTCATTCAGTAAATGGAGGAGAGGCGAGTTCATATAAAATCCAGCCAAAATATATAGTATTATTACCAAATGTAGCAAGTTTAACAGGTATTTTAGTTAAAAAATGATGAAATCTGTGTGCATGAATAGATGAAATTATATTTACTGGCATGAATTAAATGGATCTAATCTAAATCAAAATAGCTGTTGAATGGTTGTGGCATCTATTAACAGAATATGGAAACTAGTTCTATCTGATTCTTTATTTTAATAGGTTTCTCATATTTACACAACATAACAGTCACAGAAAGTTTAATTAGATATCTGAGATCTCCCAGATCTTGTCAAAGTAATTTCTGAACTCCCGACATTTCTGCGACAACACTGTCCTAATTCTTCCTGTAGAGTTTTCTTACGAAGACTCTAATAACTAACAGTCATGTCTGACAAAATAAAGATAAGCTGTTATTTTTCTCGAAGAGATGACAGTTCCATTTTTCAAAAGAGGAGGAAAGGTTGCTCACTGTTTTACTTCCTGCAACAGCAAAATCTTCAGGTGTGGGGCTGGCAAAACAAAGAGTTACTTGCTGTAGGTAAAGGGGTTTTTTTTCTTTGCATCTAACCATTGCACTTGGATGGAAAGGTCAGGTGTGTCAGAGATGGTTAAGGCTTTGAAGAAGACAGATGTGTGTATGCAGAAAGAACATAAAGGGGATTGGAATAGCTTAAAGGAATAAGCAGAATTGGAAAGATCTGGGCTTTAAACTTCATTCTGCTATTGAAGTCATTGTTAGCGCTCTCCTGCACTGAGGAAAAAATGTCAGGGGGGAGGAGGGCGCGAAGAAGAAAAAATGAAATATTAAATATATTTCTCTGGTTATCTCAACTGCCGGAATTGCAACAGTGCAAATTACTCCAGGCTTTTAGCAACTGAGCAGAATCCGCTTCACCGTTCTTTCCTCCTGTGAAGCAGGATGCTGTTTCTTCTCCAGCCCTGAGTTGGGATGGTGGGAACAAGTGCTGGCTGTGCTAAAGAACTGGTGGAAAAAAAAAACCTACAACAGGTACCCTGCAGGCTACAAGCCCAGAGAAGGCAGGAGTATGTGTGTGTGCAGCCTGGATCTGGCTGTTCTCTCATTCTCAGCAAGGCAGGTTTCTATACAATAATCAAGCTGGTTTTGCTGAGATGTTTAGCAACCAAAATCCCCCGTCTCTATCCTCCTGCCCCTCTGCTGACAGAGGTGTGGTCCCCACACCCTCTCCCCATACCTTGTGGCACAGGATGCTCTCGCAGGACGGCAAATCCTGTGCATCCCCATCCCTCTGAGCGCGGTATTTTCAGTGGCCTTTCGAGCATCATCTTGGGAGGATGGTGTTGGACCACTCGCTGTAGCCCATTTCCAAAACCCACGAGGTCTGTATGGTATTTGCTACGTTTAAAACCCTCTAATTAGGTGTGTATTGCTCAGTGCTCTCCGGCATCTCACGGCACCGCAGCTGCCACCTGGGGCACCCACACCCCTTCTCCCACCTCCGTGAGGCTGCAAACATGCAAAGAACTGTAAATAAAACACTACGGTTTGTCCAAACAAGAAGAAAATCCCCGACACATAATTAGTTTATTGCAAATGGGAAGGGCTTCTGGCACTTTCTTTCGCAAGGCTGCGGTCTGGGGTGTCTGTGGGTGTCTCGCATCAGCCGATACTCATTAAATAATCCTTTCCGCCCATGCTGCCCTATTTGGTTCGTCTGCCTCCATGATGTTCCACGAGAGACTGATTTGAGAGATTGAAAAGCTCCTGCATCTTCGCATTATCCCGGCAATGTCCCCTCTGAGAGTGGATTTGAGTTTCTGGTCCCTCACATGTAATGTTCAGCATGCCATATTTGCTGCTTCTATTTATTTTGCTTTTTAATGCTTGTAAGACTGGAATGCTCCTTTTTATAGAGGATTACAGTTATGGGTAAAAAGTCAACGTCTGCCAGCTTTTTCAGTAGAGATGCTGTGGGGTTTTTTTTTTTCTCCTTGCTACCTAGAAACCGTTGTATTAATAGTCATCTTCTTGGAATGCTTTCCTGTGAAAAATGTAAAAATTCTGGTAAAAAGGCAGAAACATTTTTGCTAGAATCGTTCACCTAAATAATGAAAAAAATACAGGGGAGGGGGGTGCTGAGGAAGGATAAGGTGAGGATTTTGGATTTCCAAATTCTCTGTAAGAACATATGGATGTTTCAAGAAATTAAAAAAAGAAAAAGGAAAAATCAACGTGACAGTTTTAATGAGCCTAATCCTGAAGTCTGACAGTGGATGTTGACCTTGCCATGGGTCTCTGCTGTGACAAAAGGGGTTATTTACAACCAGAGTAGCTCTTGTTGTTTTTCATTCTACTAAGTAAATTGCAGTAGAATTATTCACACGATACCTCTGTTGTGTGGAGCTCAGTGGAAAGCCAATTCCTTTAAGGTTTTTTTGAAATCTCATCCTCCTTCTTCAATGGTTTCCTCATAGATTAAAAGAAAAAAAGTCCAGTTGGATCAACATGTGTCTGATGAACCTAAAACAGTATCTAGAGATTTACCTGTTGAATTTCCTAGGCGTATATTTACTGGATACATCACAAAGTAGCGCATTACTTATTTGCTAATTGAATTGAGTAATTATTCAATTGAGTCTCGTATGAGAGGAAAAAATGTTTCGCCACTAGCAGAGCTAAAAGCACATGAAAAGCCTGTAGGTGTGTTCCAGCCCTTCTTTGCATAGATCACTCAAAACCCAGTGTCTTGTTACTAGCAGTGGCAGTAACCATCTAACAACCTGAATCAGGAAGGCTCTAGCAACTGGCAAGCGTTCTCTTTTTCTCCGTGCTAAATATTTTGTCAAGGCTTTTCACAGCTCTGGCTGCTCCGATTTCTCGTCTCTCTCCAAAAGCCGTTTTTCTTTTGAGCCGATGGGACTTGAGGTCTCTCGGGCAAAACCCTCGTGTTTCCCAAAGGCTTTTTCCCAGCCCTGGAGAGCAATGTTGTGCTAGCGACCTGGGGCCATGAGCTTTGGTGGGTACAGCCGGGTATTGTCCTTGCACATACCCGGGAAGGGGAAAATATAATGAATCAGGAGCTCAGGGGTTTTGCTCACCACACCATGGGGACAGAGCTCTGGTGTCCCCTGAGTCCTCAGATAACCTCCAGCTCCTCCTGCTCTCCCAAACTGATGACAAGTCATCCCAGCCTCAGCAACACCCGTCTACTGTGGCCGGGATGCTGGTGGCACTGGTTGCACTGGTGCTGCCCAACTTGGCACCACGACCCCTGAAGGACTGTGAGGTCCCACCAGACTATCCAGAATTTTGCTGACCTCTTTCTGTTCTTCTAATCATCCTTCTGAGGAGAGTCTCTTGGTGGGTAGACAGAGATGGTCATGTTGGTTTGTGATCTTTTTCTTTCAAGGTGTTTCTGGCTTGTTTTTTGACAATTTCAAGTGCAAGGGCTTGAGGTTTTTCTTTTGCATTGCTTTTGATTTGGATCATATTTGCAGCAGATGGGCTGCTCCAGCAAAAGCTCTCTTACAAAATCTTCTGCATTTACTGATTTACTACTAAATGTCTATTGTAGAACTATTTGCCCCTTAAAAAATCCATATGACCATGGGAGAAGCATTTAAACACAACCTGCAGGTGATACCAACAAGAGGTGCTTAATCACCCTGTTGAGTGCAGAAACCTCAGTTTAAATTGTACCAAGTTCAAGTGATATTATATATGGCATTAATAGGATGTAAAGCATTACTGGTCCTGCCAGCTTTTCCTCCAGAGCTCTGTGTTACACCAGGGTCAGTTTTGGGTCTCTTTGGAGAAAGAAGGGGAGGAGAAGAAACTCTTGGGACGTTACGCTGATTAAAAATATATTAATGCTGGAGTAGGTGTTTGCTGAATAAGTGTGCTCTGACCTGGCCTTGAGTAGGCAGGAAGCATTTGAGGCGCAAAGAGAGATAAAAATCAATAAATACACCACTTACCATTTACTCAGCCCAAACAAAATACTTCATTGAGGCACTGGTGTAGATTTAAAAAGACATAGCACAAATTACGGTTCTACTGCATGGAAAAGCAGCTTTTCAGACACATAAGTGCTACAAACGTCTCATCAAGAGCTTGTCTTCGGTAACTTGTGCTCAGCAGCAGAGGCTGCAGTTCCAGTTGTTGCTCAGCTAAAAAGATTTCCTGGTCTCTTGTGCAGAACTAAAAGAACCAGAGCACAGGGAAGAGCAGATAAACCTTGGTTTGGATGCTTGTTTTATGACTGACCTCTCGGAAGTAGTGGCTAGCTTTAATTTTACCTTCCAATTTCCTTTCTTAGTAGGCTGAGTGTTTATAAAACTTTTCCAAGTGAGCTGCCAGGGTGTGCTCCTGGAAGACCATTTCTCCAGTGAATAATCGGCTGAAATTCTAATGAGAAAATCCTTTCACTGGGCAACAGCCTTCCTACTCCAGTGCTGCATTATCAGCTCAAAATTATTCAGACAGATCTGAGGAATTTTCTTTAGGCAGCTTAGGAGATAAATTCAGTGCAGCAAGTTATCATGATTGATTTAAGTATTTAAGACTTATCCTAAAAACCTGTTTCGCTCAATCCGCCTCCTAACACGTTCCCAACGGAGCCCTGCTTTCCAGGTTAAAATGCAATGTGAGTGCAGAGCGATCTCCCTGTGGCTGGCCGGGGTAATTCTCCTCCATCCTCTGGGTGCGCGGGTGACGCCGCGTTCCAGCGGCAATAACCTTCCCGACAGATTGCTTCATTTTACACTTCATGGGACTCCAGCGAGTCTCGCCGTGCCGCTCTGCTACAGCATCTTCTCCTTTGTTTGAAAGAGGATTTTTATATATATATATAAAATTTTATTATTTTTTCTAAGGACATTAGAGAGACTAATGTTTGTTTGCTCGTGGAGTGATGAGGAGTTGTTTCTCGGGAGTCCTGGCAGTGATCTGCAGGGTGCGCAGGCGTGGGCTTGGCGGGAACCCTCGGAAGCGCCATCCATTATTCCTTAGAACTGGCTGATAATGGGTGGAATGACAAAACCTCACAGGCATATTGTTTCCCTTTCCCTGCCCCGTCCTCATTGTACCATATTCCCCTGAACTTACATTTCCCTCTGGAAACTGCCCTGAGAACGAATGCAGCTCGTTCCAGTGGTGCCTTGCCTGAATGAACCCTCGGTCGGCAAATCCGTTTCTCCACCATCAAAAAGATAATCAGGTTTTTTCACTGCAGTTCAAGCAGGTCTCTTGTGCTAGGAAATTCTCGTAGCGTCTCATCAGACCACCGCCTCTCTAAATTCTTTGAAATGTGATGCAAAATCAAGACTCTAGTCCTATTAACCCCTTGTTCCTTTTCCCACTTCCTTTTTAACACTTTAAAGTCAAAAGTAACCCCTGCTCACAGTTTTAACTCATACTCCAGATAATGTTTAATGTGACATTTAACACTGCAATGAATTTCCCAGCTCTTAGGACATGGACGAGAGGTAAGACCTGAGAGATGAAATCGCATGACAGGTAATGGGCACAGTGAACTTTAGATCTGCGAGACGTGTGCGGTATTAGTTCATTCTGTAGCTGAATGTGAATGCTATTGATATTTAACATCTTACCAGGAGGGATGAATGTTTGAAGGACAAGCATTCGTAATTTGCTTTGACATTTGACATGATCAAGCAAGTAAAGGAATAATATTCCATTTCTCCATTGTCAAAAAGATAATGAGTTTCATAACTATTGGTGTTATGGGGAAAATACAGCCTATATGTAGTGTAAAATGTGTGAGAGCTGCTATGTATTCTCCTATAAATTGTGTCTATCCTGTTCTTTTGATGGCCCTATTCAAACACAGCATGCCTATCCTTTTTAATTTTCTGGTTTGCTGTGCAAGTCTCTAGTAAAAGAGACTTTTTTTTTTAATGAAAAAATGCTTTCTTCAAATTATTTATAGAAAGAGCAGTGCTGTCATCGAGTCTGTCTCATCATATCATTCTTGGGTATCAATTTCTAGGCTCAGATGACAAACCATAGCAGCTACTTTTCCAATAGCAGCATCTGGCTTCCTGGCAAACTCGAAATGTAGTTATCTGGAAAGCTTCAGAGGTGCTTCTGAGCACATTTTATTTATTAGAAAGCAGTTGTGTTGCTTTGCTTGCCATGACTAAGCCAAAGAATATTTAATATATTAAAAGGAACGGTAGAATCAAAGCCAAGCTGTTGCCCCTCAAGCAGCAAGAGAACGACAATATTTTTCCTCCGAGATGACTGTTTCTTCAGCTCTCAAGGACAGTCTGAAACTCTTCATGCTGACTTCAGATGACCTTTTGTAGAACTAACAAAGAAATTGAGCCTTATAACCCCTCAAACACAATCCAAGTTCACCTTTTTCTAGACTCAAGTCCGTGTAACGTGATGGTCACTTCTCTGCCACCCCTCCCTCGCTGGAGGCAGTAGACCCTCCAGCCAGAGTGGGGTCCTCAGAGGTGAAAGACACTGTGTCCTTGCAATATGTGATAGATAATAGAAGGAATAGGTGGGTCCATGGGTCAGGTACTACACCAGTCCTCAGAACAAGTGAATTCAGCCTTTGTTTTGCCACAGCATTTATGACCTTGTATCCAGCTCTGTGAAGGTCTCCTAATGTAGTTCAGTAGATATCATGCTAACCTGCAAGATCTGAGCCAAGGTATATCAAAATACAGTTCCGTGGACAACTTTAATATTATTCCTTCTTAAATATGCCTGTGATCTAACTGGTGCCTTCTGCCACGTCTCGTATTCCTGCAGGGTTCTTCACTCGGGCTGGAGATCTCGGTGCCTGTGGAGCTCTGCTGTGAATCTGGTGAGTCAAATCAAATCCCGCCACTACCCTGTGTAGAAAAGGACATTATATGACACTGTACAAAACACACGAAACGTTTCTCCAGTTCTTCATACATACCATAGTCTGAAGGAAATTATTAAGGATTTTTTTTTCCTAATATCAGCATCGAATTAGATAGGAAAGAGATCAAGACCCACAGGAGATTACAATACTCAATTACATAGATGTCCTCCTTATAGCTTCAGGACATTCCTAGATGCTAAAAGTCATTCTCACCAGCATAGAGCTAAAAGCTGAGAAAGGACAAGGGAGGATGAAATATCTGTTCCAGGCTTTGATGGTGGTTAGACTACATCTACATCAAAAGCTCCATTTAACCAAAGTGATTATTTTCATTCTGAGGAAGAACTCTCTTGAGTTTTTCTTGAGCAATTTCCAAAAGCTGCTTTTAGTGAAATTCTACCACTATTTTTCTAGAAGATAGATTAATTGTTAGGATTTTATTAGTGACAGCTCTCACTGAATTCAGTTAAAGCCAAAGTTTCATTTCCAAAGTAACTGTTATTCAGTTCAGAAATAAAATTATCAGGCACAGGATTTCATTTAAATCTTTGAAAATCAACATCAAGGAATCAAAACAATTCTATTTCAAGTTCCTGTTTCTCCAGTGTGAAAAATACTCGCCCCTGCACATTGTTGGGGAGGGAGAAGCTAAATTACAGGGAGAAGCTATGGGGCTCTCTCTTCTCATTGTCATGAGCTTCTGTCTCTGGTCTGAGCTTGGAACAATTGGGCCCTAATTCTGATTGAGAACGGAGGATGCTACTGCAGTGCAAAACACACTGCCAAGGCTGCTTCGCTCCTACACCCAACAGCAGTATTTTAGGGCTGTGTTATAAGCAAAGTCTGCAAATCAAAGGTTACATGATGGGCAACCTTCACTACATGCAGTGGGTCAGACAGCTTTCGAGTTTAAGAAAAGACTACACGCTTTTTTGCTATTGAGGATCATAAGCACTTTTGCCTTCCTTCCGCCACAAATGGAGATTATTCAATGGTTGGATTTAATGAATTCAAAATCCTTAGAAAATCACTAGAGCCAGACATCAATGTAAAATACTCCACCAGCTTTCAGTAGTGGAATATAATATTAGCTCTCCCACAATCTACTTCATGCATTTCAAAAGAATAGAGAACATTTTTAAACTAAAGAAGATAGCTTGGGCAGAAAATGATTGTCTGCCTTGGATGCTTCTCTGTAACCCTTTAGGAGCCTGAGTTCTTTCTCACAGGGCAGCAGAAACAGAAACAGCAGTTTTCTTTGCAAAAATGGGCGACAGGGAGGGCAGGAAGAGGAGCAAGAGATTTTGTTAATAAATTCTGTTAATGTGCTGTTACCTTGCACAATCAATAGGACTCTGCGGGGGGGTTGCTGCAGGAATGTGGCTCCAGGCCCATGGAAAACCCTGCGGTTGTGTGTCCCTTTCTGCTGGCAGAGGCTGCTGAGGACCCACCAGACCCACCACGATTCACCCCAGCTCTTGTCGGATGTCTGGGCTGGGAGCTCTTGAGGAGGGTGTTTCTGTGTGAGTGGGAACCCTGCCCCAGCTGCAGCCCCCCCAGCCCCTCCCCTGCTCCTTGCTATGGAGAGCCAGCCATGAGCAGCTCTCTCAGGCAACACAGCAATACAAATAAATAATATTAATTAAGGCTCAATAGGTTTAAAAAGCTATGGAAATAGCTTCTCTCCTGCTGTTTCAGTATCTCATTTTCCCACTCTGTCCAAACCCCCAAAGCCCAGAGGTACAAACATATATTTTAAATGAGAAGTTTGTTGAACCTCATTAAACTTAAATGCTCAATCCAGTTTTTCTGAACGAGGCTTCACTCTGCTTTTGAGTTTACCTAACTTCATTCTTCCATCCCTAATGGAGACATTAATTTAGAAGGTGATTTTGCAAAGGCACTGATAGTCCTACAAACTACAACTGAAAAGCATAACTTACATGCTTAAACCAAGCATCTAACTTTGGAGCTTTTCCCTATTTGTAGGCTTCATGTCTGAGCGATTTTCTGAGATCTCTGTGAAACAAAGACCAGCTTTTAATTTGTATTTGCTTTTTGCTTTCCCAGTTTTTTACGAAAAGGACGAGCAGCTGAAAAGCATCTCTGCATTGGTATGTTGAGCAGTGGAGTCACACAAGCACCTGCAGCCATCCACGCACCACTCGGGAAGAGCGCTGCATTTCTTGAGGTTTGTAGCTCTTGTCCTCCCACTCCCTAATTCATATACATAAAACTGGTGTGCTGCCACGTTCTCTCCACACAAATGCATTAGCTGATCAGAAAGGCTTCCCATTCATCTGGCTTGTCACTCGGGTGAGGTGGAGGCAGGACTGACTTGTCAACTCGCAGTGATGAGAGTCAGGGGTGGAGAGCAGGATAAAGCAATAAAAAATGGTGTGTATATTTCCCCCCTTGGTTTCCCAAAGGAAGATACTTTCAGGTGCTGGAATCTCTCATCCACTTCCAAACAGGAGAAAACCAGCAACCCAAATACTTGCCCACAACCTCCTTGCGTAACTGACGGCAGAGTGAGGCGGCAGGAGGAAATCATGGCCAAACCACCAGGTCCGCTGTGCTGTGGCTCCCTGACCGTGTTGACACTCTCCTCGGGATCGCAATACTTTGTCCCCACTGTACAATCACCATTTTTATGGTGATTTCTAGGACAGCAGAAGGAAGGTGTGCTCGACCCACCTGAGAGATCGCAGTGACAGTGCAGAGCTTTGCACCCATCAGGTGGACAACACCTTCCCCATCTCCAAACAAATTCTGGCCGGGCTCTACCCAAACCTTCATCCCCTGTGAAGCTGCCACTTCAGACGTGGCATCGCGCTCCTGCCGCCGGCGGAGCTGACCGAGAGCAAACAAAGCGATGCTCGAATCCTGCTGGGGGCTGCAGACCGGGGGCTGCGGGTCACGGAGCGGGCTCTCCCCGGCGGGGTGGCAGCACACAGGGGGTCGGGCGGCTCTGCCTCCCGCGGGGGTCCGCGGCCGGGCGGCCCATCC
>VWYH01010053.1:1363804-1413096 GCA_013399365.1 Pampusana beccarii
AGTCGGCTGCCTCCCGCGGGCGGCGGCGGCTGCCGGGCGGTGTCGTGCGGACCCCCCGCGCCGGTGCGGGGACTATGAAGCACCATGGTGTGGTGTGACCGTGGCGTCCAGATGCTGCTGACCACGGTGGGCGCCTTCGCCGCCTTCAGCCTCATGGCCATCGCCATCGGCACCGACTACTGGCTCTACTCCAGCGCCCACATCTGCAACGGCACCAACATCACGACGGACGAGGCGCAGGGGCCGCCGCGGCGGGCGCGGGGCGACCTCACGCACTCGGGGCTCTGGAGGATTTGCTGCCTCGAAGGTACCGGGGGGCAGCGCTGGGCCGGGGCGGGGGGGAGAAGCAACTTCCCGGGGGAACGGGCTGCGCGGCCGGAGCCGCGGGGCTGAGCTCAGCCGGAGCCGGAGCCGCTGCCTCGGACACGGCCGAGGAGGAGGATGGCGTTACCGTGGCAACCGGCATCTCCGAGATTGCCATGGGAACCGGGCGGCGGGATGCGGAGCTCTGCCCGGGGGAGCTCTGCCCGGGGGGGCGACCTCGCTCCACGGTGCCCCCACCATGGGGCTGAGGGACCCCGGGGCTTCAGGGTTTTGGGGGCTCCTGGCGTGTTCGGGGATTTTCAGGGTGCATCTGAGTCCTCCAGGCCTGGGGGCTGGGGACACCCATGGTCTTTGGTCTCAGGGACTTCGGGGCTCAGCCACAGGTCTCGGGCGGGACAGCAGAAACCCAAGTTCCTCCCTGCCTACCCTCAGACAGAGACACCGGGAACCTGGTTGCAGATGTTGTTGCTACTGTTCAAGCGCTTCAGTGTAGACTCAGGGTTACTTAATACAGCCTCAGGGGCAGACTGAATAATATTAACAAATAAAAATATACATGTTTTAGTGGCTGGGGTGGGTGGCAGGACACGCCGTTCCCCGCAGAGGCCGAACATGTGGTTCCCTCTCTGAAAATGGAGTTGTAGAGAAGGCGCGGCAGCGAACTGCCGGGACAAAGAAACACATGGGTGTTCAGAGGATTTGCCACAGCAGATCGAGAAAACCCAGATGGGAAACAACATCTGTCAGCCGAGTGCGCGGAGCTCTGACCGTGGGAAATAGGCGCATCCCCAGGAAGGGACACGGAGCGCGGGCAGGCGCTGGCACGGGGACCAGGGCCACGGTGGCTCTGAACCCCCTCACCTGCTGGGTCCGTTCTCCGTGTGAACCGCTAACGGAGCCTCGGTGGTGCTGGATAAAGGGGAGAGCACAGAGAAAAGCTGTTGACTTCTGCTGAGCTGCTTTGTGGCTCCTGGGGGCGGGGGGACGCTGGAGTCTTTCTTCCCACAGTAACGCACTCGGCGTGTTGGCTTCGGTGCGCTGAATTCCATCAGCGCAACTTGGCACGCATGAACTTTACAAACCTGGTTTATTCCGACAGACAGCTCAGCCCCGACGAGCCCAGCTGTAGTTCAGGCTCCAGCAGCTGTATTCAGAGGGGTTTTTTACCTCCTCCGGAAAGGCTGTGGCATGGTGGAAGCACCTCGTCCTCAGGTCTGTCCTCATCTTCTCCTGCCAACAATTTAAGGCGACAGAGTAACATTTTTCTCTTTAAAAATTGAATTTACAACCTAATAATAGGATATATAGGTAGAATAGCTGTAGGATGAGAAAATATTTTTAGAGAATAAAAAGAGAGAGAAAGAATTACTGAAATGTGAATGTTTTCAGGTATAATAATAATGCTTGGCTTTATTACTTGTAAAGGAAATGTAACTCTTGGTATGGGCTTTTATGACACCTGGGAATTGAGGGTTTGCGTCTGAGAGCTCCTGAGTTTGCCTGAGGGATGCCGAGCATCCTCCACTTGAACCGAAGCTTGTGATCTTTGCTGAGCTTGTTCTCGTGTCTCCAGCTTCCGTGTTCCATGGAAAATAAGTTTGTCTGTACCTTGCGGGAGTTGCTGGGCACGCTTTGCTAGGCCAGGCCTGTCGTCTCCGGGAGAAATCCTCGAGTTTCCCAAAGTCAAGATTCCTGCATAGTCTTCCAGGAATGTTGTTCATAGAAATGAAGTGCAGCTTTGACTGAAAGTGGTGGATTTTTTTCCCTTGATTTAAACTGGGCTTAAGTAAGGACTTTGTTAAAAAAGAAGGAAACGAAGCGTCCATCCCTTCCTGGGCACATTTTATTTGGCAGGGTATTCACTGAAAAATTGCACCCAGCGATTGTGTGCAAGTGAACCTTGAATCTTCGTCAATTCAGGGGACAAAAAGTATTTCATGTGACCCGTCTATCCAACAGCTATCGAGCTTTTCTGCTCAAAATTCAAATGCTTTGATTTTTACGTGGAAAAGGTTCCTTTGTTTCATAAAATAATAAAACCATTTCTAGAAGCTGATTTAAGACAGCACCACTTCGATTGTTTCAGAGCATCACTCCTTTGGAGCTGGTGGTTCTTTTAGTAAAATCAACACAATAGTTGCAACTCTGAGGAGATATACAGCAAGAAAATAATTTCAGTCATAGATTTTTATATGTGATTAGATGGTCTGACTTCAAACCTATTTTTAGAACTTTTTTTTTTGTTTTAGAGTAACAATTATAAAAACCTACTTTATTTTAAGAATCTGAAGCAACATTTCACTCATCTTGAAAAGACAAATCTAAGGCTCAAATGTGCAAAAGCTGAAAATACCTTAAAGAGCCTCTGAAAATGCTTTTGACATGAATAAAGCATTTCACAAAGTAAATTTCAGGTCAATTAAAATTTTCCGTTAAAATGTTTCTAAACTATATGCGTAGAACAATTTGTATGCCGTTCAGTATCCACATTTCCAAGATTTCAGACAAAATTGTTGAAAGAGAGTGGAAAAGAATAACCTTCTAATCAAATTATTAGGTGTTCCTCAAGGTTTTCCTGTTTATCTTCTTTGAGACAATATTTTACAACAAATTAGCATTGTAATGATAATCAGAGTGATACAGTTTAGGGATCCAGGGTATTATCTTTGTTTGGAGCTGCAGTTGTCTTGGGGATGTAATCATGTTTCGGTACAAGTAGTCGATACTACTATGGAGCTTAGTCACTCAAGAAGTAGCATTAATGATACATCAGTCAAACTCTTGCCTGCATAATCTCAATTTTGTTCTTTTAGCGTGTTTGTCAAAGGTGAAGGTAGGAGGCTCATTGAGTGGATTTTAAATAATAGCAGTATTTCTGCATGGATTTTTTAGAACTTACATCCAAGGTAATTGCCTTAGGTAGAAAACTGTTTAAAATAATTCTTGGTGTGTGTGTGTGTAGCAGAACTGGATGCAATTTGACTGAACCTCTGCAGTAAAATGGCCCAGGGGCTCCTTGGCAAAGCCGCTTTTTGGTTTTCCAGGGCCACGGCATCTGTGGCAACTGCAGGTTTGACAGCTGAAGTTGAACGGTCCCTGGAGCACGAAGTTTCTGATGAAGCCCCGTGCAGCCATCTTGGCCACATCTGAAATCTGCGCCCCAGCACACAAATTGGTATTATAATAAGAGCAAATTGGCCCCATTTCAAGGGAGTGCTGGTATGTTCCGTGTCCACACTTGAGCTACAGTAGTTGTCACAAACTGTGGGTCCCTGTCATGGTGGTGAAGACGCAAGTCTTCCAAACACAGCAAATGCTGTGTCCCATGAATAATTATTTTCCAGTAGCCCCTATTCCTATGGTGAATATGCAGCACAGCTCTATAAGCCTTGCACGGCCTTAGTCACAAGGAGGATCTGGTATGAAAATATTTGCCTAAAATCACTACTTTATCCACCAAAACTGCTTATCTTCGTGAACAATCGTGCTGAAGTTTAATAGGATGGCTCACAATAGAGAGCTCTGCAGGCCCTGTGACATCAAGATACGATATCAAGTAACATACTTGTAATTTAAATTTATTCGAAGAGTATTTTATTAAACACTTCAGCATGTGAATGCCTTTGAACCCGTTGTGTCTACTGCTTTCAGTATTCCCTGTTTGCCATTTACTTTTCAAGTGCCGCAATTGGTTATTTGATTCACATGGAACCATGTGCCTTCCTGCCTGGGTGACTGGAACATTTGTAACTGGGAGGAAGGATCAAGTAAATTCATTTATGACTTGAAAACTTGCACAAACGCACATTTGCACAATTATTTGCAAGTCTTCGGGCTTGGATGAATGCGCACAAACATGGGAACTGCAGCACGCGCATGTGCTGCTTCCATGGATACTCTTGAAAACAAAACAAAAATGCTTATACAAATGTTTGAGGCAAGCAAATAAAGGAAGGCTGCCATCCATCAACACTGCAAATTCATGGTTCATCCCAAAAGAATGAATATTCTTTAGTATTCTCAAAGCAATGCTATGAAGTCCTAGCACTGCCACTATTTGTAGGAAACTAAATACAACGCAGACTTTATATTCAAATGCTATTGCCGAAGTTTTGCTTGTCAAAAAGCAAATATTATATCACGTTGATATCAGACGTGATCTGCCTTGGAGGTTGTATCCACAGGCACAAGGTTAGGGGATTGTTGGTTTTCTCAGTCTTCACAGCACACAAGCCCATATTGACACTGTGAAGGAAGGCAGCTGCAAATGGAGAATGTCCAAATGGGTGTCTCTGCCATGAGAAACTCACCCTGTGTGTGCCATAGCCTGTTCCTTGGACAATATATATGTATTTTGTATATGTTAGAGAAGGACCTTTCTGAGATTCAGACCATGTTTTCACTCCTCCTCTCCATACATCCCGCTCACACCAGCTCCGTTTCCTTGGTAAAACACGTGCTGTTGAGAAAGCGCCTGTGCTGCACTGATTGTTTTTTAAAGCAATTCTTAGAGCTCCAGCATCATCTTTTCAACAATGTTTGAAGCAGCGCAGCTTTGTCAGCAATTGATGGAGTGATTTTTGACAGCCTTTTTAGGTTATTTTTTTTCAAGAGCATTCGATTTTCTGGAGAGACTTTCTGAACTTGGAGCAATCTTTAGGGATGCGGAGTTCAATCTTTTCAAAATGCTGTTCATAGTGTAACATATTTTAAATATTGAGAAATTTTGTGCTGGAGGAACTGTCAGCAGAAGACGGGCTGAGGCATTATCTGTTCTCTTCTCAAATTAAAAAAAAGCATGGATCTCCTAAACGCATCTCTTTGAACATTTGTAACAGAGGCTCTCAAATGACCGTATTGATGTAACAAAACATCCATTCTTCCTGAGACGCTCTGTGAAACAGGGATTTCAAGCTAATTGACTGAATATATGTCGCTTTAATGAATTAATTTGCTTTCTTGAACTCGATCTACTATATAGCCAGTAGGGAGCTATCAGGCTACACCAGGATTTGGGTTTTTGATTCATGGCAAATATCCCAATGCAAAATTTAGAACCCAAAGACTTTCTGTGCATTAGCGACACTCCCTGAAGGCTGTAAACCGAAGAAAGCGCATTTGTAATCCAACTGTAAAGCTTCTTCATCTGTGCAAGATGTAACGTGGATAATATTAATCTTACCTAGGTTTCAGAAATGTTTTGTGAAGGCTCAAGGAGGCATTGGGTTATACAAACAGGATACCTGTGGCTGTGTTGTGCTGTAGTTACTTTTTTGCTCTGTATATAATTATGCTGCGTAGTGCAAGCGGTTGACAGATGGTATTTGTGGTAGTAGCTGTCAGAGCCATAGTAAGTCATTTTGGGGTTCTCGGGGACCTTTGCAATGTAATGTAATGTAGTCTTTGGGCTTCTTCCAGCAGCCGTTACCTTTAACTGACCTTCTTCATGGGCTTTATTACTCTTTTTAGAAACTGGCAGGAGCTTGCTGCTGTTGCACCTCGCCAGGGCTTGCCCTGCCTTCTGCCAACCCTCGCCAGAGCAAACTGGTAAAACAGGCAAATATGACGATGTATTTTTTTTTGTTCCTGTAAAATTTCAGCACAGTGATTATTTCTCCGGTGAATTCTGTCCCATTCGCTGGGTCGCTCTGTGTTACTTTCTGCCCATATCGTGCTGTCCAACCTGTGGTTTCGGTCAGAGTCTTGCGAGGTGCAAAACACATGAACCTCTGCAAAAAGCTGGGGCAGAAGGGGTGTATGTCTAATATCTCCATTCTGTAGCCTTGCGTGTCTTCACAGAAAGGAGAAAAAGGAAAGAAAAAGAAGGAATATTAGGAGGGGAGGCTAGTGCTTTCATCTCCTCTATAAATTCTTTTGATGCAGTAGGAGTACTTAGGTCCTGAGTGTAATTTGAAGTCTGATATTAATACCTTTCAGTGCCCAGATGTTTAGTTTGTGTGTCAAAGAGCTGAGCAGTAACTTCTGCATCCCCAGACGGGAGATGGAGAGGGAGGAAGAGGATGGGCTTGTCGGTCTGCGCTTTGCTGGGTTTGCTGCCTCATTTGGGGCCTTTACCCTGACTAGGAGGGGTCACTGTGCTTCCTTCCCACCCACTTTCCTCTCGTACTAGTGATAAAAGGAAAAAAAAAGATGAGGAGAAATGATAGGGCTGCCCAGCTCACAGAAGGTGCATGAACACTACTTTAACTGGGTTTGAAGCATTTTGCTTGCAGCTTATGTTTTATACATGCAATATTTTGTGTTTAAGCGTGTCTTCCTGGAGGGACAGGATTAAGTCTGATTCTCCACTTCCGTAAATTTAGCTGCTTTCTAGGAAGGCAGTGGAATTATGCCAATATGAAGCCAATATATTAATAAGAGAAGGGATCCTAGATCTGTCCCTTCAATTGGACCTTTTCCTGCTGGTCCTTCTTTTCCGAGCCAGGACTCATCTCAGGAAATACGATAAATTGTACTATCAAACCGAAAAACTGGTCCTGCTTCCAAACATTACTTTGTGCTTATCTTTGTTTTAGATTTCTGTTTACTGGTATTTATTATGTCGCAGACTTATGGTTCAGCATCCAAATTCTTACCAACAGATGGCAAGGCAGGATGCACAGGAGTAGTAAAATAAACAGAATAAATGCACAACTGCCCATATGTCTGAGAGGCTGATACACATTTATGACTTCAGAACAAAAGGATGTTTTCAGTAGGCAGCACCAGAGCTGTGCAGGGCTTCTCACTGCCTTGCGCTAAAGTCTCTGACTTCTTCAGCATATTTCAATCAGTTAAATTATGATGTATTTTGTTCTCTCTCTTCTATTCCCAGATAGCTGTTTCCTTTGGTTGTTTGTCTCTACTCCCAAAGTACAGCAGTTCATTTTACCTTCAGATTTTTAGAGTGGAAGGTGGCTCTTTCCTGGCCTTCAGCTCATATTTTTTTCTTTCAGTGTGGTTGTTTTGGCTGTTTTGGGGAGCACACGGCGGTGCCGGGGAACACAGCAACTTTTGAGGCAGTGACTTTCTCTATATTGGGATATATTATAATATTAATGATATGTAGCCTCTCTAATCTCTCAAAATAGCAAGCCTCAGGGCGAGCTGCCTGCAGGATGGATAGCCCAGCCTGGGCAGACTTTAGCTAGATTTCTGCTCAAATCTGGGGGCGTTTTTGCCAGTTGTTGTGTGCTGCGAGTCAAATGCAGTGAAAGCGTTGAAGCAGCTCTTGATTTAGCCTGGCAGATAGTCCAGCTCTTCTTTCTCCTCCTTCCTGTGGCATCCTGTCGTCTTCACATCTCTCTTCTCATTCCTTTTTTTTTTTTACCTCTCTTTGCTGAAATGTTACAACTTTCCTTCTGCTGAAAAGGTACTTTCTAAATGAGCTTTTTTAATGATGGAGCGAGAGTCTTTTTTAGAAAACTGGTAGATACTGGCCCAGGTAGAAATTTAGGATTTTTTATTTTCTCTTCTTAACTCTCGAGCACCTCTGTGCCCTCCTGCCAATGAAAAATGTATAATCGTGTACTTGTCAAAAGGTATGAGGTTTAGGTTCAGTTTTCTCTACCTATTTTACTATGTTTCCCCTGTGTTTATCCAGGCTCCTACTTACCTTACAAATAGCACTGTATGTTCTTCTTCAATAGAATTGAGTAATATTTTGTAACATTTTATGTGAAGGAATGTTAGATTATGAATAAGCAGTGAAGTTACAGAGAGATGAACAAGGGAGAGTGCATTATGGAATTACAGTATTTCCTGTGCAGATTGCCAGGCCTTGATACAAATTAACCTCTTTTATTGTTCTTTTTCAAGCATTCCGCCTTTTAATTGCTGTTTTGGAATCATGCCACTTAGTTATGCCCTTTGAATGCTTCTCACTTAGCCAGTTCTGTTAGCTTGATAATGCCAAATATTTCAAAGATATTCAGAAGCAACAAGGTACCCTCGTTTGAGTGGGAGAGGTACCCAGTTCAGTGAGGAATTACCACCCTTGTTTAGCTGCCAGGGTTTTTTTTCAGATTTAGTTAATAACCATTTTTAAGTCACTGCCAATTCTCTACCAGAGCTTTCAGATCAGTTTTCTCACATTTATACATTTTAAATAATGCAATTTTGTGTAGACTATGGATGACTGAATGTTTTCTCCTGTCCAAATACATAGCATTCAATAATGTTGAGATTGTTATTGTGTCCTACTTGCATCCCAGAGGCATAGTTTATCTATTATTGCTGCAAGGCATTAAAGAGGAACCATGACATGTCGCAATTATGACTTGAAATAGGATCTTGCCAGAGGTACATTGCCTAAATATAATCAAATCTAAAATACAACTTATTGCATATACCTATGTTAGAGCTGCGCATACCTATCTCCTGGGTCACTGAATATCAGTGATGGCTGTTAGCAAGACACTGGATAATTTTGTTCCAAGAATTGCCATGCTGTTGGTTTGGGGCTTTTTTTTGAAGCTCAGCCTCCAGGATTCAGCTGCCCACAAGCAAATGAAACAGCAAACTCTTAATGCTGGAAGATCTTGTGACTATTTAGACTGAGTTTTTAAAGGTAGCCAGATATGAAAGTTATTAATATTCCTTTGTATGTGACTCACTAATGGCAATAGTGGGCTGTAATCATCTTTGTCCAGTGGATCTTTTAAACTCAGGTAAACCATAGCAATGGTCTTTACATACTTGCATGCATTTTATTGCAAAATTGGCTAGAGTTCATTTCTTTGTCTGTTTTTAGCAAGCTGATGAAACAGCAAGTTGCATTATGTCGCATCAGATTTTTATCCACGTGGATCATGAACAGGCTTGAAGCCTTCAGATTCACCAGAGCTCTGCGACTTGAGCCGGTGCAGTAAATAGCCCCAAATAGACTGTTATTCTCCAGATATGCCTCTACTGATGGTGGGTAGGTTATTTGTTGGCAATTGTGAACTGCCAGAACTTCAGGACTTGGTTTCCAGTGTGGGTTGCAGATTCTTCATCTATTTCCTCCCAAATTTAACCTTCCCTGATCCCACTGTGCTACCTGACATACATTCAGCTGACAGCGGTTTATTCTGCACGATTAGAGCTCGGCAACATTATTAACAATTTCGACTGGGTTTTATTAGGGGAACTGTATGAAAATGTCAGTATCAAGCAGAGCTACCCTAGACATGAAAAAATATCAATTAATAAATTGGGAAGCTTAAGCAGCAGTTTGGAAATGACTTCCTGCAAGTAGAGTTGCTAACCTGTAAGAGCTGGGTGCTTATCCTCACCCTCCTGCCATCAAGTATTTGCCATTACAGCGATTTTGGGTTCACTAATGTGCTCTTTGCAGACAGACCAACCTTTTCCAGCCGGACCAGTAGGACGCAGACAGCCCCGATCCAAAAGCCCCTCTACATTGGTGCTCGTGCTGAACCCAAGCCCACAGACCTGGCAAGAGGCTGAGTTTCTTGGCTCACGTTTTGTGCTCCTCGGATCTGCCCACCCTGCGTTCGGATCAGAGCTGGTCCATGTCCCCACAGCCCTGCCCACTGTGAAAACGCGGTTTTTGTCTGCCGACAAAAGCTGCTCCAAGATGATGAGTAGTCTTTTCAAAGACTGTGGCTTCTGAGCTCTAACCATATTTCCAGTGAAGGTTTGTCTTTGAAGCTTGTGTTGCATTGGGAGTCAACAGGGGTTTATTTTTTGAAGTTACTTAGGTGTTTCCAAAAATATTTATCCAAGGCTATGCCACTATCTGCTAATTATGAGATTAAGTATCCTGTGGTTCTCCTCAGTAGACTCAAAGTTTGCTTCAGAGGTTGGTGAGCTTTTCTCCTTTGCTCTGCACATTTTGCTGTATTCTTGTCCTTGCCTTTAGCGCTGGCAAATGCAGACGAGTTTGGAGATGCTTTGGGATCCTTAAAGATGCAAGACCTGAAATAAAGTATGTAGTGTTTAGGAATGATGCTAGGGCTGTATTCACAGTATCATTTCTAATTATAGCCATTCAAGCAATTCATTTGCAATGTCCCACTACAGTAGTGCTTATGAAAATAGAATCCTCTTTATAGTTTGGTAGCAGATTAAGAGAGGAAAAAAACAGCTATCCCGTTCCATCCAATGTCTTTGAAAGAGGTTTACCATCATAACTTGCTTTCTAGGGACATTCCCCTTGTTTTCACTTGTAATCCTGGCCTAATTTTTAATGACTGACTTTGTGTCTCTCAGTAGCCAATTCCCTGTCACCTTTACCTCATTTTATTTTAATTTCTGTCCGTAAACACCAGCGGTCTAGCTGGAGACAGCCTTCGGACGCAGCCCCAAAACCCCATAGAAACGGCCAGAAATTTTCCACCTGAATTCTGAGCCTGACCCAGGGCTTTGGCTGCACAAGGAGCCAACACGCTCGGCTTCGCAGGATCCGAGGAGCGCTCAGATGCAGCCGACGGATGAAGGACACATAGCTGAGGGCCAGGGCCAGGGCCGGGCAGCCAGGACCTCGCCGTCGGCATCTCCAGCCCACAGCTTCTCCCCCAGGTTGTCCCTTTTCCTGGCACGTCTGCTCTGCCCCGGGAGGGCTGAGCAAGTGGCTGCAGCTGGCCAGAATATGGGGACGCAGCTCCTAATGCTGATTTTATAGCATTAATGTGCACCTGTTTTGGTGGCCAACTGGCACCGTGTTCAGCCTAAAATGTGTGT
Source organism: Pampusana beccarii (assembly GCA_013399365.1). Taxonomy (NCBI): domain Eukaryota; kingdom Metazoa; phylum Chordata; class Aves; order Columbiformes; family Columbidae; genus Pampusana; species Pampusana beccarii. Next base: position 1,374,815 of record VWYH01010053.1, read on the forward strand.
GCAAGCCCGGTATTAAAAGAGGCACAAGAATTACCGTGCATCAAACATATCATTAGACACGTGCCTGGTAGACATAATGTAGGATAATGAATATGATCACAAGAATAAATTAATAACTGAAAATATTTTTTATACGTATGCACACTTAAAGCAGGATAAGAACTAAGTGACACTTGTGTCACCAGTTTATAATTAAAATGCAGTGCTTGAATGAAAATGTAAGCTTCAATTAGCCAGCGCGACCCTGCTTCCGGCTTTACTTCCCACTGAAAAGCAACGATAACAAGCTCACATTTATTATCAGAGTTTTTCCTGGAGCTGTGCGCTGAAACATGCTCACATCTGAGCCCTTTCACTGAAGACATTTTTTCGCTTCAGCAGTTTGGCATGCCATACAAAGGCTCTCTGATTTTTAGTGATGTTCACCTCCTCTTACATAAAAATGTTTTCTGTGCATATTATTTGGTTTTAGTTAAAGTCCAGGTGCACGGGTTACTGAAGAACCAAACGGATGGCTCATCACACAGCACAATGGGTAATTATTGCTGAGCTTCACTGTATTGCACAGACAAAGCCTTTCTTGGAACTCAGCATTGTCGCTGTGAGAGAGAGAAAATACCTAAGATTCAGCCCAAAGTCCTACAAGGGTAGGAATAGATCCTCTGGTGTCTGCTTTGCCCATTTAATTTTTAACTGTCTCGAGGGACAGAGCTTCACAATTTTGTTTAGAGATACTATTTTGCATTTTAATTTCACCGGGGGAGGTTAACACATATATAAATTATGAGGTCTCATATGTTCCCATTTTAATCCCAAGAGTCTTTCTAGTTAGGCTTTTTATAAAATGGTTAAATAATTCTCTGGCTTTGGCCCCCATTTAAGCCAAGATTTATTTTGATTTATGCACGGTCCAGACGAAGTTCAGTGCTGCGTAGCCTAAGAATTGAGCTTCTGATTTCTGCAACACAGGGCAGGGTCCTTGGCTGGACAGGTGGGCAGAAAAAAAACCCAGATACCTTGAAAGAACGATTCTGGAAATGTGTGTGCCGGGTGGGCACCTGCCTATGTCGATTTACAGGAAGGTTAATCCTGTGCAACATCTTGGCTCCTGCCTCTCTGTGCAATTTTTGTACCTGACTCGGTGCTCGAGGTGCCTTTTGAGAGCTGCTGACAGCAGTGGTGCCTTCCCAGACACTAATCTCGCCAATGCCAAAAAAAAACCCAGGAACCTTTTAGTCTAGGACATATTCAGCCTGAAGATGTTTGTCATGTCTTCAGGACATGCAGTAGGTGCTCGGTTGGACGTTTTTGCACCCTTCAGATTGGGCCCTGTGCAGAAAAGGCTGCAGGAGGCAGAGTCCAAAATAAGGCAGCTAGGGAATTCCTTTCTCAACCAGTGCTTAGGACAGTTAGTGAAAGGGCTACAAACCCTAACCAGTCCCAAAAACGTCAAGATAGAGCAGTTGAGCCTCAGAAAGTGCACTTAGGGAATATCTCTCTGACGGAGACGGGACCAGATGTCCACACGGATATCTTTTGCAATGCCCCCTCCAATATTTTAAGCAATTTCTACGGGCAGAATTCTTGTAATGTAGGAGTGGATGTCAAGCCAGGGTATCTCAGCTCAGAATAGAGATGTGCTCTTAGCTTTGGGTCACGCAGTGATGTGTGGTGTGGTTAGAGCCCTCGGGGACTCTGCAAGTTGTAAAAACTACAAACCTTCTGGTTTTCCACTGGTGCTATTCACATGGGACAGAGTGACCTCTCCAGAAAGCCCTTCCAACAGCAGCAGCAGCAGAAATCTCTCTCAATAGCATTTAATAACTACCCATGGAGAAAATTACACTCCATTTAAAAGGCCAGAAAAATAATCTTCAGTTTAACTCTGCTGACTTTGGTAGAATTACACCAAAAAATGAGTTGTTTTGTTGGTTTTTTTTTTCTGGTATCCTTTCCCATACTAATGTTTAGTAGCTGGGCTGAAAAAAGCCTTTCAAAGGCAGATTAAACAAGTCCAAATGGTGAAATATTCTTTTAATTTTCCTTCGCACACGTTATTTTAGGTGTAGCTTGGAACACTGCCCTTACAAGAGGCATTCCTTTAAATATTTATACAGCATCAATATGTAGCCACCTTCATACGTTTTTAATGATAGGTTCCTTTCTAAATTAACCATTAGGTAGCCCTGTTCTATAGCATTCCATATTTTGCACTGCCTTTACGCTACCCTTGGAGTTTTATTTATTTATTTTGCTGTGGAACAATGAAGATGTCAAGGCAAGGCCCAGGGGCACTGTGAAAATCGAATTCTTGGAGCTCCACCGCTGTTGCCATGGTGGACACGCACTCAATAGCACACTGTGCTGTTCCGCAAGCCAAGGGGATTAAAACCGCGGCTCCGCTGCCGGGCCATGTCAGTTCAGCACTGTTACAACCGAGGTTCTTCGTTTCCATAGTTGTAGTTCCCAGGATGAAGGGGAAAAAACTATCGAGGCAAACCTGAGCGAAGGGGAAGGTGCTGCAAAGTGCTGGGAAGCAAAAAATCTCCTTTCTGAGGTTCTCCCCGAGAACTGCAGTTGTGTCTGCCAAATTTCTGGGTTTTCCAGAGGCTTTTCTCTTTTGTATTCTCATTTTGTACTACTTAGTAAGATGCTACGGTATGCTGAGGTGAATAGGACAAAGCTCGATGCTGTCAACTGAGTCAAAGATCTTTACTATTTCCTCAGCCCTGATTCATGCTGAAAACCCACAGATGAGGAAAAGTGTTTGCACAAGCCATGGGTTTTTATAACGCTGGGATTTATGAGTCTTGTTTAATTATGCCGCGTTATCAGAGCAAAATGATTTCTGCGGAAGCTGCTCATGGCTCGTTTCCATCCTGGTTTCCCTCTCTCCTAAGGGGGCCGTAGGAGATGGCTGCACCGTGAGATCACGGCTGCATAACCAAAAACTGAGCAAAGCCTCAGCAGATTGGCGGACGGCACACAAGTCCCAGGTTTGGTAGGGAGAAAAAAGAAGACATCAGACCAAAAAAAAAGAGACATCAGAGCTTGTCCTATGCCCAGCTACACTGGAAACAAGAGCAAAATATTCCTGCATGTTGCTTCGCAAAGAAGAGTTGCACCCTTTAGAGCTGAAATCCAACCTGTCCGCTGTCCTGCTGAAGGGGCTTTTCCACGGGCTTGTTCTGTAAGAGCTTCAGTTAAGTTGGTGGAGATTTTGTCTGAGGATAACAGGCTCCGTGAAACACCGAAATACAATTTCCCCCAGTTGCAGTGTATTGAAGGAAGAGATTGAGTCGCAAGCAATCCCCTCCCAGCGCCGGCGCTGGGGTCCTGCTGAACGCATCAGTCCCCGTCAGGATGTCGCCGTCCCTTCTGCCGGTAGATGAGGCGCTTTGCAAAAAGCACAGGGGTATTTTTGTATCTTCCCTCCAATGAACCGATTCTGGTACAGTTTGGTTTGCTGGGTTTTTAAATGTGCTGGTAAAGGGACGTTGTTTGCTCCAAACAAAAGCTGTCTGGGCTTGGCATTCCCGCCGTGCGCCTCAGTCAGAGGCGCCAGGCAGCAGCTGAGACACAGCGAACTGCTCTCTTCCACCTCGGGAAAGGCAAGATATGGCCAGCCTTAAATTGTGCTGCTATTTGAGGCTCTTCTTTGGGTTGCAGAGGCAATTTTTTTCTCAGTGTTTGCTGCAAATATGTTTAAATTCACTCTGTTTTGGAGGCAAGTAGTCAATGCATCTGAAGTGCATACTTGACATATGTCTCTTTTCACATGCTGTCCTCCATTCGTTTCGTGCAGCAGATGCTCAGTTTACCACTTCAGATGTATTCTTATTTACATGAAATTATTTTAGAAAATATCTGTTTGGAACTAAACATTTCCAGCCCTTCTTCTGGTTGCTGGGAGCTCCTTTTCGCAGCTGTCCTGTGTGGCTGCATGCAGATGTTGACAGGTTAATTTGCATTTGAAGAGCTGGATGCAGTGAGTTAAGCAAGGGTTTTTCTTCCCTGTCTCTGAAGGCAGTCACTTAAACACTCCTTGCCAAATTTAGCCATGATGCTACACTTTTTAATTAACAAGAGCAACCTCCAAGCTGACTTTGGCCCACTGTTTGCTGCCCATTTATTCCATGGTTGAATTAAGCCCCCTGACCGTTTAAAAGAAAAGGTCTTTTTTCTAAAAATTGGTTGTACAACAGTGAAATGCAAGGACAGTCCTATTTCGCAGCAAGGCAGTATGTACAAGCTGGTTTATCTGATTTCCACTATATTGTCCTGTTTCAGAAACTGCAGGTTCAAATCTTCCAGCTGAGGTTTCTGGTTTACCTGTCTGCTGCTTGCTATTGGAGTCAGAAATGTTTTAGTAAAAAGGAAATCCTACTAGCAAGAATAAAGCGCACCTTGCACTGCTTGATCCCCATTCCTGGAGAGTACCCTTGGGTTTTTTGTCTTATGCGGTTTTTCCCCCCTTAAAATAATAATTGCATTAAGACTTTCAGCACAAACCCCCACATTTAGACTTCAGTCCTTCCCATCGGAAAAAAAAAAGGCAGAAGTCTTGATGCACAACCATGCTGTCAGCCTCTAGGAACTGTCGTTCCAGGTCTATCATGTGCCTGATCCACCCACATGGACTCAAAGCGCAATTTAGCAGGGCCCAAAAACTTGCATGCTGCAGCAGGGAGAACAGCAAACATCCCAGGAGCTGTAGCCCTGTCGCAATCAAGGCCTCTACACTTTGCTTCCTATTCGTTTTCTCTTCTTCCCTTTAGATGTTACAAAACTGTCAAAGAAAGCTACATCCAGCAGGTATTAAAGCGCTGAACTGAACCCACAGAAACATGGGAAGACATAATTAAGGTTGTTTTGGGTTTTTTTTTTTCCAGCTTCATTTCACCGCACTTCCGTTCCTTCTCTGCCGTGTCCCTGCCATGATCAGCTGTGGGCAGATGCTGGTCTCACTTCTCCCCCATAATTTCAGCTATTTTCCTCATGCTGGTCTAACACACCGTGCAGCTGCAGCTGAGTTTGCTGCCTTGGGGACGAAGTTACTCACCTGAACTTCAGCAGTTTCGATGTGTACAGACAAGCATTGTAATGCGCGTTGATAACACGTGGGGCTCAGTCTGCATTTTGGAGCATTCATGGCAAAATTCTTGCTGGTCGCAGTCAAGTACAAACTAATTCATCACCCCAACAGTGCACGGGTGTGGTGTGAGACGCCGCTGGCACATGGCGCTTTCTTCAAGAAAAGGGTTTCCTCCAAATCCATCGTTTGCATCACGCATGAAGCTTCTCTTGTAGATATCTTTTATGTTTTCTGTGTGATGACTTAAGGGGAGGGGATAGGAAAGGGGAATGTTGCTGTTAGACAGGCATGAATCAGGTACCCATGGCGACATGAGCTCACTCTGCATTGGCACCGACACAAGAAGATTACCTTATAGAGGAATAACTGAGAACAGAATTTTTGGCCTTCAAGATTTTCTTATCTGTAAACATTATATCTGGATAGCAATGCAATCCAACTTGTGAACAACAAGAAATAAAAGAAAAATAAAACTAATTTAAAACTCCACAGTGGCAGTGGAATAAATTCGTACATTTATCATTTCAGAGATTCCCATCATTCCTGCCTCTTTTCCTGCAAGGTTTAAATTATTAGATTTTTTTTTTTTCTTTTTTTACATTATGTTTACTCTCCTAAGAATAGAATACGATTTACAGAAACTTGTATGGATGAAAAAGCATTTTCCTTTTGCGCTGTTGCTCACGCAGTTAACACACACAAACCCGCACCTTCCAGCTTTCTAAAACCTTGGTTCGTACCATCAGATAAATTAATTCAGTATTCAGAAATTTATTTTTAAATCCTTAAAAGAAGAAGGTTTATCACTTGAACTTTCCTTTAAGAAATATCATGCATCTCAGTGTTTGGTGCAAGACTCTACCTGGTCCGGTTAAAGGGGTAGGTTCTTCCCAACACTCCCATGGGTGGCTGGTCCTGCAAGCTCTACCATTGGAGATCTTTGCATGAGAAAAGATCCCTAAAGTGACGAAATGCAGGATGAGGATTTAAGCTTACCATAACAGTGGGAAAGAACCCAGTAAAAGGAAATTCAATATCTGCTACTGTAGATCTCTCAGGTTTCAAGCTTCCAAGGCAGAGAGCGATTTTTAAGAAGGATTTTAACTTGCACATACATTAATTATTTCTAGTGACTTGCTCGAAAATAGGAATTTGAGCCTTGTATTTGCACAGGCCTGCCTGTGCCTGGGAACACAAAACTCTCCGCACCCACCTGAACCGAAACACCCACCTTGGGCCTGGCACTGCAGGCTGGGCACGCGTGTCCCTTGTCCCTCCCCTGGCACGGGCCAGCAGGGAATGGCTGCAGTTTGGGGTTCAGACGTCTCACTAAGGTCTGAGCCAGCGAGGGAGGCTGATAGTCGGTTACCGATAGAGGCTGATGGCAAAGTGCTGTCCCCGGGGAGCATCCTGCTGCGTGAGTCAGAGGCACAGCTGAGTCACAGCCTCCCGTGGCTGCTCCCACCACGGGAACGGCTTCCGCGCCGTATTCGGGATTGTGCTGGAAGTCACGAGCCAAGCCGTTGTGTTCAGGCTCCTCGTTTGCCTCACAGGCAGAAGCATCTCGTTGCACATCTCGGAGAAGAAAAAGGAGTGTGCGATGTGGGAAAACCAGCTCCCAGATTCCCACTTGTGAGATCACTGTTAGGAAAAACAAACAATGAAACCAACCAAAAAAACAAACAAAAACAAAAAAAACCACAAAAAAACCACAAAAAAACCCACACAAAAAAAACCCCGAACAAAAACAAAACAGCTTTAAAGCACAAGGGGCTGACAGTATCTGTGCTGGAGCCCCTCAGAAGTCAGTGAAGGTACATTTGGCAGGAGGCATGTGGAGCTGCTGTGGAAAAGCATTCATATCTGGTGAGGGTACAGCCCTCCTCCAGTTCCTAGGAGCAGACCCATGGACGGGTTTAGGTGTTACCATGCCTGAAAAAGTAGACTATTACCTTGCAAACCCAAGCACCCAGGGCAAAAAATGACAACGAAAAGCAGAGCCCAGGAGCGGGAGCTTACTGGTGAGTGTGGCTGGTCTCAGCTTTGCAAGCCCCCAGGGCTGGTGTTTTGGGCTGTGGTGGACTTGACCTTGATGAGGCCTCTGGATGGAGTCACATCCTCCTGGCAGCACTGATGGAGTTCGATGGTGCAGCAGATCCTCTGCCATAGGTATTTGCTGGCACGTAGCCCATAAATCCAGTCTCTAGAGCACGAGTGATCGATAGTCACTAGGAAAACTTTCTCAGGACCTGATTTAGGAGAGAAAGCCCTGACGCATCGGTAGCACTGTGCGCAGGAGAGCTGCTGGAGACGGCTGATATTTCGACATGACCGAGTATTTTTAGAGCCGTCCTATGGTGCAGGATTTTTAACTTCCATTTCACGGCCCTTGAAGCCAGGCAAACTTTCATTAACATTTGATGCCTTGAAGTCATGCGAGGTCTGGGGGAAAAAAGAGGGAAAAAAAAATACACCTTTTTGGAGCATATAGTTTGCAAAGTTGCTGCAAAGCTTAGAAGAAGCCTCCAATCCTTCCTCTTTGTACCGAGTGCTTTTAAAGTACCCAAACCATTCAGAGAGCATCCCAAACCATGGCTGTGTGGGAGAGTCTTGCTTAATAAAAAAATAAATTAACATGTTAAATACCTGGAGTCTCTCTGACCCTCGGGGAGATTCAAGCACTTTTCAGAGAGCTCCCCACCTTCAAAGGATTACACCTCTCTTTGTCATCCATTATTAGGCAACGTTGCTAATATAGGGCTTTTTGACCCATACATCCCAAAATTATTCAGAAGTCATCATGCCTCCATCCTAGAGAGGTGAACCTGGGACAAAGAACAGTTAAAGTATTTGCTCCCAATTCCCACTGCACACGCTGCCATTTCTGCTCAGAACAAAGTAAGGATTTTCTACCCAAATTTATACATGGTGAAAACAGTGTTTCCCTGGCTACAAGGCAGACTTTCAACTGGAAAATAAATTAAGAGAAACCGCTTTTTTTGCCCTGAAATACACACAGGTACACGCACACACACACAGAGTCTCTTTGCACACAACTGAGATTTTTTTTTCATAGGCTGAAGGATAGGAAGAAGAGATGTAATTTTTTTGTCTCCTTGGCAAAAAAATGTATTGGCAGTATATCACTGAGTTGTAAAGATTGAGTAAGTACCAAAGCATGGCCCCGTTAAGAGAAGAGGGTTTTGGAAAGCCACCCTTGGGCTGCCTGCACCCATCTCCCAGCACCATCGCCAGGTCACTGCCCTGAGGGGGGCTCAGTAGGTGGGACCCCAAAGAGCCCGTACAGGCTGCTGTGGAGGAAGAGGAGTTTGTAATACCTGGAAATGAGGAGCTGTGGGCTCTGCATCACGCCAGATGAAGTGTCTGAAGGGGAGAGGAGCTGTAAATCTCCTCTTGTGCGCGGCAGCGTTCCCGGGCGGCCGCAGCCACTGCCTGCCTCCCGAGCTGCGCGTCTCTCGGGAGGTCTTGCCAAGGTGGTGACAAACTGGTCCTCTCCTGCTTTCAAAACTGGGGAGGAAATATGGTCCCTGAGATGCTGTTATACAAGGTCAGGGAGAGAGATGAAGGACTGAAGAAGGGAGGGCTATGAAGGAGTCAAAGGCACAGCAACCTGCACCGCTCACCTGCCTTTTGTCCGGTCTTCCCAGCAAAAGGAAAACTTCTCGGTTTTCTCCTCCTGTGAACCTTCCCAGTCACTTCCATGCCATCCTAGGGCAGCAAAAAGCAATAAGCATCTCTGGTTACAATGGAAGATGTGCCTGATGCTGCTAAGGGCTGGGACTCTCAGGTACATTATTTAAACCCAAGTCCGAGATCCTGGATTGGCTTGCCCAAAGCTACCACCAGCGTTATCCTTCCCTGATGCGGGTAGAAACATTTAGTAGTAAAATGCAATTCTGAAATGCTGAAAGAGGGAAGAAAATAAGCTCAAAAATCTTGACAATAAAATATTTATGCATCTGTGCTTTAGTGCGTTGTAATTTCGCATGATATGCTTTGCTTTTGAAGACTCACTAGGTTAAGGCACTTCTGATTCATTAAACACTTTTTTCCCAAATGCTGTTTCTACAAATATTGTTGGGCCATTGTGCTTAGTTGTATTTATTAGCTGGTGTAAGAAGGAAGTTACATCTTCCATAAACCTGAGAGGAAACCACTTAAATGTGTTGCTCTGAATCTCAGCAGAGAAGAAAACAGATCTAATGAATAATTAAAGCTTTAAGAGGTCATGCTGCTTTTGCAGTCTCATTTTTATTTGTCACTGCTTAGTTTGCATTAGGAAATAGAAAGTTTCAGATGCAGGAGCCAAATGAAATCTCTTCTGCATGTGTTCATTTAAACAGATCTACTTGAGAGCCATCTCCAGTTTTATGTATGAGGTCATTTGTTAACTGTAACTATTTAAATCAGTCCTGGGAATTATAAGTTTCAGGCTATTAATTTTCAACAGGCAGTGGCTTTGTGCATCCTCTCACCTTCTGCCAGCAGTACGAGCACTGACCCTTCAGCAGAGCTGGGGATGCAGGCAGGGCTGGGATGCAGGCAGGGCTGGGATGCAGGCAGGGCTGGGATGCAGGCAGAGATGCTCAGGGAGGACCCTGGTCACCATCTGCTCCTTGTCTCCGCAGGCACCACCAATCTGCCAGGCTCCTGTTCTCCTCCTAGGCCCTCTCCTCGCCTCCGGCCACCCACCGCCCACCCTTCCCGTCTCCTTCTCCTCAGCTCTCTCTCCCTCCCAGTTTCTTCCATGCTTCCTTTCCTCCTCCCTGCCTGCCAGCACCCACCCTCTGTGATGGCACAGCACCTTACGGGTTACACATACTGCCGGGAATCAGGAATAACCACATCAGTAATAACTCAAATTCAAGCTGAAGTCCTTCCTATTTCCTTTATTTTTTCTTCCAGTTGCAAAATATTTTTGTTCCATTTATTTTTTCACACTGGAACCTATTCTTTCTAACTGGCAGCTCTGTTATTTTTTCTGAAGGTTAGACATTAGCCCTGGGTATTCAGCTAGACAATACAGTCTCTTGGATGCACCGCACTAATCTCTCCTAGTGGAGTCTTTTTCACTAATACATCACGCAGATGATTTTTGAAACCTTTGCCTTGCATATCCCAAATCCAGCTGTCAGCAGGGTTTGGCAGTTAGATCCCTTCCTCCTAACCTTTAGATTTCCCATTTTCATCAGTCTTGTTTTAGTCCCACATCACTGATTGTGCCTGATCAATCTCTAGAGGTTTAGTTTCTATGTATAACTCAACAAGCTGGCATAGAAATGAGGAAGACATGCTCCAAAATGAATGCAGACCCAATTCAAGGTCACTGCATTATGAAGACAGACATATTGCAAGCATTCCCTTCAATTAAAATGATTTATGGAGCGAAATTTCCCTATTCTTCAATATCCAGCTATTTTTTCTAAATGCCATCATCTTATGATCAATCACCATGGATTGAAGAGACATGGAAACATAACAAGGTTCCAGAAGAGTCCAAATATCCTGCATCAGTTAACTAGTGAGCTCTTCTTTTTTTTTTTTCATTAAAAAACTTTGTGGTGCATGAATGGGTCAAAAGAAGGTTTGTAAAGAAAGAGTTCAGTTCTAGATGTCAGGTTAGAGATGTTCCCTGCTATTAGAGCAGACAATAGTTCACTTCACACAGAGAAGTAATTACGTGATGCCATGTAAGCTTCTGCTACATGAAGAGACCTCAGAAGGAGTATCAATAATATGAACCATTTTACTGCTGGCTAGATCTGGAGGGTTTTTTCCATTACAGAGGCATCCTGTGCATGTTACCCCAAACATACCCAAGAATTACCCAGGTCCTCATTCTGCAGAGTTGTTTCTTAAATTTTAGACCACTGTATGACAACTGCAAAGCTTGCCTGTTGTGAAATGAAGATGTTTTGGGAACTTGAAAAAATAGACATTTAAGAGGATCTAAAAGTAGAAATTAAGAATGAGAAGGCAGTAAATAGCTCAAGGCTGCACGTGTATGAAAGTTGAGGGGGCAGAAGATACAAGGGATGAAGCATCACACATTTTCCTGGTTATGTTTCATCTGCTTCAAGACCATTCCCCAGACATGACCATGATTATGTCTCAAATTATAAACTCAGTAGGGGCCTTGAAGAGACACAAATGTCCATTTCCCTAAATTTTCTCCCCCAGGTAGTGACAGGCTTTATAGACATGCTGTGATCGTAAGAGGTGAAACCATCAAGCCCTGGTTGATCACCATGTTAATGAGGGAGAACTGATGACTTACTGAAGTAAGGGAAACCAGATGGATAAAAACCAAACTATCCCTTAAGGGAAACTTGATTCCAATTGTGCCAACGCAGGAAAAAAGCACAGTTTGACAATGTGAAAATAAACACGAGTTGTCATTTTGCAGCATATGAACGCTTCATCAGACAAAATGACTATCTGTTCTCAAAATTGCATCCGGTAAAATTTGGCGTTTCAGCCCTCATAATGATTGATGGACTGGCAGCAATTTGCCTGAACGAGCAGTCTTTGTACTGGTGAATGTATGTCATGGTCAAGAATACTGGCAGGGGAAAAGGTGGATTTTTGTCCAAATCAAGATATATCTGAATCCCAGCTAGCATATAGGCCAGCACAGCCTGTTTCCCACTGCTCTCTGAGGTGCTGGAGCCATCACAGGCGCTGTGTAGTTACACTTGTGAGTAACAAGGTAGTCTCCGACACGTTGTGCCAAAAGCATTGCTGGTTACTAAAGCACCTCTTTAAATTAAGGCATTTTGGACTGGAACGTAAGTAAGAGGCTGGAAACTCGTTGGAGATTGACTCTCAGTTTGAAGCTGTGGTGGGTGAAGATGCTCAGCTAAGAAGCCAACACCAACTCCTCAAGCACTAGGCAAATTACAGCTAAGATAGAAAAGCCAATTACAAAACTCTAATGGAAGTTTCCATCCAAGCTCCAAATTAATTTTTAAAACTATTATATCAGCCACCCAGAAACAGCTTTTGCAAAGTGGCAGCAGAGTGAAGTATGGAAATGTGTGGTGAGACAAACTTCTGGGCTGCTGGGATAAAGGACTGGAGCATGAGATGCAGGACGAGACGAGGTGTGAAGACAGAACACAGCAAGCGTGGGCCGTGGTGGTAGATAGAAAAGCAGACACAGAAAAGTGAGTTAACAACCCCATGACAACTAGAAATGTTGACAGACTCTTGGGACTGAGCCAGGCATGGGAACGCTCATCGTGGCAGGGCTAACACAGCTCTGACTCGAAAAAGTTCCTCAAGCAGCATCACCAACATTGCCCCAGAAAATTAATATCCCACCCAGGTTGAGGAATTGCCCCTATTTCCCTCTGCAGGTGATTTATAAAACGCAAATGGAACATGAGGGCTGGAACTATGTCAGTGTTTCTTCCTAGAAAACAGTCATTCCCTCAATAAGGTCCATAAAAAGAAGGAACAAAAAAATACCAAAACAAGCCACTGAAGCCACCGCAAAATTTCCCCCACTTTTCCATCCAAGCAGAAGCACAAGAAGTCATGGTTAATAAGGAGAAAATTGCAAATGGTAGTAGAAAAACCGCCAGCAATGCACGGAGGGACTGCTGGGGATGCCTGAGAAGCGGTGATGGAATAATGCAGCATGGGATTTTATCTGCTGCTTGGCTGAGGAAACACAGACATTGCTGAATAACCTCAGTCACGACTTCTGTGGCCAAAACGCTGGTTTATGAGAGGAACACTTGAAGAAAATGGAAATTAAGTAGCTCAAAACAACAAGTAACATACAATCAACTCTTACCTACTTTGCTGCTGTCCTACATTTCCCTGATGCTATTGGTATTCACTGTGGTAGCACAAGGACGCTTAGTACTTTTGGCAGCAGTTTTGTAATGACTGAAGACGATTCAAAGGACAGCAGCCAGACACTGTGATGTGTTTTATTAGCTCCCAGATGTGCAGGTGAGGTGAATCTTCGGGAAATGAGTTTCGCTGCCATGGATTTTTCTAACATCACTCAAGGTCTAGAATAAAATCTTATAATGGAACAAAAGGCTGTCATAGAATTTTAAAGTCATCTTTGGCAAAGCATCTTTTCTGCATCTGTTCATTTCTTAGACAGAAATACCGATGCACAACATCATTGGTGATATTTGCCCAGCTGAAAACAGAAGGTCGGCTGCTGAGGCTGTATATACCCACATGAATTAAAATGGGCTGAACCTCTATAGGTGTTTCCCTGGATGTCTTCTGGTGTAGGTGATCCAGAGTCTGGAGATGCTTTACCAGGCTGTACACAAGCACATTCAGGTGTTATGTCCTGGATTGCAGTAGGCCAAAAAAATATTGGGCAAAGGGTAAAGTTGTTCATACCAGAACTAGAAGTCACTACACAACAGCAGACATCTTTACCACCTAAGCAAGATACGTGTTCTCCTGCATGGCCACCTTCTTTGGGCAGTGGTGAGCATCCATGTCTGGAGGAGATCAGCTAAGGCACCACATCTGGGCCTCCAGAAACTCAAGAGCATTAGAAAAGAAAAGTCTGGGTCGTGACATGAAGTAAAGGTTGAACTGCCCAAGCAGAAACCTTGCTGGTTGCTATTAATTGCTGCAAAATTGGCCCTCAGGTCAGGGGAGACGGCTCTTCTGAAAGGTGGAGCGTGAGCTCCGCTACAGTTTGAGATCACTTTAGAAAAAAGCAATGCAAGGGATAGAGCAACTCACCCTTTGAAGCTGCCTCTGCTTCCAACAGGGAGGGCTTTAGATGGGCTTGGTAGAGGAGCACCAAGGAGAGGCTGCAGATGGCAAAAGGCAACCGATCACACACTGCCACAGCGCAGACGAGTCTGTGAAAGCAGATTATCATATCTTAGAGTCAATACTTGGAAGTGGTGGTATAAGGCAGTCTCTTCTCTCATAGAAAGTGTGTGCTAAATACAGGAGAAGCATTAGCTCCCGTACGAAGGTAAGAGAAGAAGTGGAGTGAGGTTAATGGTGGGACTGAGCATGTCAAATGACAAGATAAACTGAGACATGTTCCTAGAGAAAATGTGCTTTTGCCAGAGTAGAGGGGAATGGCGAGCACTGAGAATAAAGACTGGGCTGCCAACGCCAGCTTGTTCGCAAGCACGTGGACAGAAGCAGCTGCGAGCTGCTCGGTGTGTGTCTCCTCCAGCGCTGGGGCGAGGTGTTAAACACACCGGGAAGGTGTTTTGGGTTTAAAAATGTTAAAGAGGAGCGAGATGGAGCAGGCAGCAAACCAGGAGTTATTCACGTGGCACCGAGGGGAGGGATGGAGAGCTCTGAGCAGCAGAGGGTCTGTAGGCAGCAGAGGGGGAGGGTGGGAAAAAGGGGAAATTCATGTCACAGCAGAAGATGAGAAAATAAGAGACTCGAGGAGGAGTTTTGCTTTGCCCATCAGACAATTGAAAATAGATCAAAAGAAGAACCCAAAGGGTTTGCTGGAGCTGACAGCTCCTAAGGAAGAAAGTGGGGCAAATTTCATACATTTCAACATTTTACTTCCTGGGCAAAAAGAAAATGATTTTTAGAGTAGGAGCAAACAAAGGGATAAGACCAGATTCTGATATCGCTCTTACTGGGTGAGACAGATTTGAGGCCACTGCACTGAAATCAGAATCTGGCCCTTAATTCTGCTCCTTGAAAGCAGGCAGTTCAGCTCCCCTCAATGAGAAACTATTGCATTCTGAGCTATGGGACGAAAGACAGAGAAAGAGGGAAAATACCTTTATGAGGAAAACCAAATTATTATTTCACTGTCACAACACTTGCAGGGAAACATGGTTAAGATTCAGGATAAAGACTCAGTTGAGCTGGATTTGCTTTAGGCTGACCACAACAGGCATGGAGAGCTAGTGATGCTCAGCTGGCTCATGGTACCAAGCTAGCCCACAGTTGTGGGAACAGACTTCTTGTCTTTTTAGGTCCTAAGCATTTTCTAAAAATGAGACCTACCCTGGCAAAAGTATGACAATAACCCCAAGTATTTCATGAAATTCACCATCAGGATGAAACAAAAATATGAACTGTCAGATGGACAAATATTTCCTGAACTGGCAGGACTCAGGTGGTGTCCAACAGCATCTGTCTCAAAAGCAAACTACGCTTTGAAGTTTCCAGCTTCATGAGGCTCTTGCAACTTGTCTCAAAGGCAGACACCCAATAAATGTGTATTCAACCTCCTGAGGCTTCGTCCTCTGCTGGCTCCGCCCTCTGTGGTGATGGAGGCAGCGTTACAACAGCAACGTGGGGTAGAAAATTCACATGGGGTGTGCTTTGCACACAACCTGCATCAATACTTCATGATTTCTTTTATAATGACAGCATTAAATGTCCTCTGGCAGGGGCTCACAGGGTCTGTGCTTGTTCAAGTAACTTGAGGAGAGCCCTGTGAAATTCTCAGCAAGCAGCAGGAGACAAATAATCGAACTTGGGACAATTTAACACAGAAAGTGGCAAGTCACACAAAAATATCTAATGCTGTTCCCTGTGGCCTGAGTTGAGAGCTCAGGACCATGGAGGCCCTATTTGAGCATCAGCACCGTAAAGCAGGTTTTGAAAGTAAAAGAAGGAGCACCACCCATTCCTCTTTTCGAGGGTTATTTTATGTCCAGAGGAATGCAGAGAAAAGAAAGTTAACTCAGCAGCTGCATTCGCCATTGTGTGCCAATCCAGTGAGACAGGGGAGTTGTACTGGTGGAAAATCAAATAAATGAACACAGTGCACAGATAGACTCCACACTATAAATTTTGTGGAGAGGAACATTTCTGGCATGTCTGTTCTCTTTTGCTCACTGTTGCTCAAATCACACTGCAAAGGATTACAGAACTTGTCAGCAAAGAAATCTTCCTAAGGAAAAAAAATATATATATAACTGTTTCTCTTCTCCCCTGGCAGAGTCCAGCGCTGACACACTCTCACTCACTATAAATAGAGGTTCTCCAGTGTTGTCCAAGGGAAGCACAAAGATGTGCTGTTAAGGAAACCCAGTCCCACACGGCTGGGATGGACATTGTGTTCAGGCAACTGTTGGTACCACAGCCCCAACCCGCCTGTCATGTTTTTCTTGTTGTCTGTGATGTTATCTGTCAGTCAGCCTTCTCTGTGCTGATATATCCAGAAAACTTGTCATTTAAACATTCAGATATTCGAGTATTGCAGTAAATCAGGCTAACAGTTGGCTCTGGAACTGAAGCACAGCATTTAATCACAGAATAGATGCAACAAGCAGAACCACCAGGCCAAATTTCCCATGGCTCCTTACTAATTGCCTTATTTTTAATATGCAGTCAGCTCCTTGCAGCTTGTATTCCCTGTATCTGCAAGCACTTGTTGTCAAATGATCTTGAAAATCATTTCCTTCCACGGCTTCAAACCATCCCAGAAGACTCACATTTGCCAGAAAGAAAGCAGCTGGTAAGTGGGATTTTAGGCTGGATAATTCTGGGTTGTATCTACCTGCCCACAGGTAATTACTGTAGCTATGTGACCACGTCTGCAGCTGACATTCATAGCACTCGTTCCATCAGTATTACCCACCTCAGGAGAAAACCCTGCTTAACTCTATTAATAGTGTGCACATGTGTGCAGTAAGTATCTGTAGCTGCTCAAGACCTACAAGAATGTGGCGTATTGGCAGGGAGACTTGGATCCAAGGAGGTTGCAAATGTCTGGCGACCCACGAGAAAGCAAGAAGGTTTCTCAACCAAGTCCCAAACCCGATGTTTTGCTGCATAGTCTCACCAACAAGGGTGGGCGAGAGGGCTGGAAGATGAAATAGTTAATCAAGCGATAGCTCTGCAGAAGCTGTTGATGGAGGCGGCGGCAGCTCGGCCCATCTATCCTCATGTGTCTCCCACTGCTATCAGATATCGCCTCCCATAAGCTCGTGCTCAGAGCACGGAGACGAAAATTGCTATTGACAGAAGTACCCTGCAGACAAGGTCCTCTGCTGCCAGGCTGCCAGCGTCTTGCGTGGTGGAAACCTATTTTAAATGGCAACGGAACACTAATGTTATGGAGAGATCTTGTTGTGTTTAGTTTTCAGCATTAGAAGGGGGGAGAAAACAAAAGTACAGCCTGCCTTGACAAATATTGTCAGACATTCAAGCGCTCTATCTTCCAGTGACAATTCATGCAAACACTTCCAGGGCAGCAGGGAATGTTGTTGATAAACACTAATGGATGTTCCAAAGACATGGCTGATCATATGGCCAGCAACTATGTTATCATGCAATGCATGGCCACAAAGTTAATAAGCGTTTGCATCCTACAGCATTCGCTGTCTCAGTCATCAAAAAATGAAACCCCAGTGAACAATTCTGCAGTGGTACAGGCAGGAGTATTAAAGGATTATTTGAGAAAGAGCAAGGAGAAGGTAGTACGTCATCAGGATTTGGCATCACTACTTTGATTTACTGTCGAAAACTCTGTGTACTTTGAGATCCCAAACCCCAAAACAAAGCTTAATCTTCGCTTAGGCACTACGGTTGCCTCCCTTATCACATTATCTGAGTACATCACACTCTAATTATAGTTATCTGAACAACACTTACTGAGATTGGCAAGTACTAACCTTGCCAGAGAAGCCCTTGAACACAGAGTAAAACCAAGTCAGAAACACTTTTTAGTTTTTAAATGCCAGCTAAGTACACTGCAACCAGTGGAAAAAAAGTTCTTACACCATCAGCAACACTCCAGAAAATTTACCTGTTCATTACCATTAACCCAGATCTTGAAGTCCTGGCTCAAAATTCAGAACAAACTTATTATTAGCAGGAAAAAAATGCATTATATTATTTCTATTTCTAAAAGCATCATTTAACACATATCAGTAATCATTCAAAGAAAGGATTAATACTTACAGCATCTCAGTGGGATATTATATCTTACTCTCAAGAGGTATCCAGAAGTGCTTCTCAGTATTTTAGTATCTGTTAGGCAGTGATTGCCGTTTATTTTTCTCTCTCTAGTGGGTACAGAAGTAAACGTTAAATATTCCGTCATCTTCTCCAAAGTATGTAAGTGACTATATCCCCATACTCAAGCAAAGAAATAAAAAATACTCTCTTCCACATCAGATCCTGGTGTGGAACACAGCCCATGGGTGTCTTACCAAGTGTGGACCAGCGGCCACGTTTGTCCACGCATTTCTTCAAGGCATCTTCTGCGAAGCCTTTGGGAAGAGCTTCAAGGAGTTCAGACCTTGTGCAGATGCTGCAGAATTGTTACTGAATTTAACTGAGGTGTTTCCTTTACTGCCACCTCTTCTATTTCATGGCTTTTATTCTTTTGCATTGTTTTGCATACACAGAGCCAGGTATTTTGCCAAATCTCAGTTTCGTTCTGTTTTTATTTTTTGTATTTAAGTGTTATTTAGAGTTTTTCTTCGTGAATAGGAGAGGATAAAAATCATACTCTGGATGTGTTTCCTCTTAATTGGCACACCATAATGAAGAGACTCAAAGAAATGACCATCGAGTCTCAGAGGCCCTGTTGTGCTGGGAGTGATTTAGTTTTGTTGCGTGAACAGCCATAAAGATAAGCACTGGGGTTCTTTAAAGCCAGAATCTTGGATTGCCTTGCTGAAGAGCCATCAGGAGCAACAAACCGGCTGACGGCAAACGGGGGTCACACGGGCAAACACCGAGCAGGAGCCATCCCAGCTGGAGCGCTCCCGTCCATCTGGCAGACAGGACAGGTGTGTCGTCCCCAGATGTGACGTGAGCCGCTTCTTGTTCACAGCCTTTGAAGTGCTGTGCAGAGAAAGCCTGAGCCGTTACCGCAATTAGAGTGGAAACATCATTTACTGGAAGAATTAAATGCACTGTAGTAGCAAACCTGCAGTTGACACTCTCAGGGTGCAATTGAAATCCTCCGGATTAGTAATTCTTTTGAGATCTTTGTAATCATTGGTAATAGGTAGTGAAATAAATCCACATTTATATCCTACAGACTGCAGCTGTGCTTCTGTTGAAGTAGTATTAACTGATGGGTTTTAAATCCTTCTGCCAGCTCGAGCTGTAAGCACCGAAACTCCCGAGCAGAGGATAACTCATCC
Organism: Pampusana beccarii; assembly: GCA_013399365.1. NCBI lineage: Eukaryota > Metazoa > Chordata > Aves > Columbiformes > Columbidae > Pampusana > Pampusana beccarii. Next base: position 1,394,015 of record VWYH01010053.1, read on the forward strand.
TGGGTGATGTACGTTCCTGGGCAGGAAGGTGCTGGTTGCTGAATAATGAAAGCTGCACGGCAGGATCGCAGGTCTCTGGGCACAGGTCCCCACACAGCTCTAAGCTGTCCCAGCCACCCGCTGCAGCGAAGGTTGGACCGGGCTGTGGAGAACCAGGGTAGAAAACAATACAAAATACCAACGTAAAGATTTACCCAGACGGACAAAGTGCTGAAACTCACCTTGTTCAGTCGAGCGAGGAGTTCATCTGGACAACTGAGGTATCAGCAGCGCACACTCGCGCCTTGAATTACTGCACAGGCTCCCAGTTAACTAAACAAATAGGCCGTTACAAGCTGAGCCAACCTTGAGGTAGACATATGGGTTTGAACTGCAGCAGGAAGAGATTTATGGATTTGTTTTCCAAGCCTAGAGTAATTGAAGAGGCTTCAGACAGTTCAACATTTACCATCTCTGATAAGGGAAACCAGCACTTCAATGGGAATGGGGAGGGCAGGTGATGGGCACTGGGCGGGCACCCAGCTTTGCTGTGGAGCCCCAGCCATGGAGAGGGACCCGGAATGACAGTCACTGAGGAACAAAAAGCAGCTTTGCAAACTCAGTATGCTTGTAGGATAAGCACAGCACTGATAAAGTAAAGCGCAGAGATTAAAAGACTCAAGAGAATGATATTAGTGACAGACTGAAGAAAAACAGTTTGGGAATCACGGCTCTTCCTTCCTTCAGCTAGGCTTCAGCCCAATCTGCCCAGAATTTGTGACCTTACAGATGGCTTCTTGACGGCATTAAAAAATCAGTGACCAGCCTGCAGGAAAATAATTTACTTACACAACCCGGGAGGAAAAGGAAATAAAGCAGAGCTTACAGAAGCACGTTTACCTTGTTCTGTTGCTAATGTGTTATGTTTACTTCTTTTTTCATTTAGGAATCTACAAAGGACATTGCTTCCGAATCAACCACTTCCCTGAAGACAATGACTATGACCATGACAGCTCAGAATACCTTCTCCGTAAGTTGAAATGTGATACCTATAATAATACAGAGAATTAGTAGACATAGCCAGAGAGACTTTCATAGAATCATGGAGTTATAGGATGGGTTGTGTTGGAAAGGACTTGAAAGATCATCTAGTTAGTTCCAACTCCCCTGCTATGGACAGGGACACCTTCCAATAGACCAGGTTGCTCAAAGCCCCGTCCAACCTGGCCTTGAACCCTCCCATGGACAGGGCATCCACAGCTTCTCTGGGCAGCCTGTGCTGGGGCCTCACCACCATCATGGGGAAGAAACCATAAAAAGAAAGTGAATAAACCAGCTTCACCCATAGTGGAGAACCTCATGGTAAGAAACCATCCCTGGGTTTCTCTTCTTTAAAGTCCAGCCCAAGACTTATTCATTGGAAGAGACTGGTCCAAACTGGGTGGCAGAGAGCAGTGGTGAGGTATGTCCAGTTCACACTGCAGCTGGCACAACCGTGACCCTTGGGGACCCCCATTTCAAGGGTTTCCTTCAGCTAGGAGAGCGTTCACAGTTGTGGTGCCTGTTCTCTAAACATCATACGGAAAATTTTCAAATTAAAACTACAGCTATCATTCCCAGATTGGCAAGGATATTTTACACAGTGAGTATTTATCTGATTAGTGTCTCAAAAGAGGTTTGGGGATGGGGTTCCAGCCCATTAGGAAGCTTTTCCGAATGCTTAAACCCAACCCTTATGCAAGCCTCATCCTTTGCAGCTGCTGAGCCACCTCCCCCTGCAGTGAAATTACTGCATTGTGAGAAGGAAGCTGAAATTTCTGCAGCTAACAGCAAAATCTCAGCATGAACATGGGCTGTGGCTTCCCTGCATGGACAGCCAGCCATGGCTGCTCTGTGCTTGTGTGTAATCCCCCAATAAAGTCATTTCATCCACCAACCTGGTGCTTGAAATAACAACAATTGTTTCATCTCCTCCAGGCGACCATTCACTCAGGTGATAGGAAATCTTGAGTGTGAAACTTCACCAATCCTGCAAAGTTTGAGGTAGATTTCCCCTTCCCCACAGGATGGGGAACATTGCTGAGTTGTTCCTTTGACCGAAATATCCAACCCTAAGCTGAGAGCATTGGCCTTTGCCAGAGAAAGGAATTGCAGATCACAAGGCGCTGGGAAAGCTCCACGGAGCAGTGAGTGATGCTGCTGGCTGGTAAACCCCGCAAGACAGAACACTCCTCACTTACACCGCTAGTAATTACCTGAAATGCCACTTAGAAAACCACCCTGCCCTGCTGCTCACTTCTGGGAAACAACTTCTGGTTGCTAAGACAAGAAGAAAAAATTTTAAAATCTCTGAAAAATACGCTTTACCAGAAAACCCAGATTTCTTTTTTTTTTTTCATCTTTACTCTTGTCAATTTAGATCAGTCATAGCGCTTGGGTGACGTGATCTCAGCGCTCAGGCGAAGGCAGACTAGCAGAGTGTGAGCACAGCTGCATTTATCTTTCATACAAAGCCTTGGAACTAATGTTAAATTGATGCCAAGTCAGCTTTAGGAAAGAAACATCATTAGTAAAAGGACTGTAAAGGAAAGAGGAATTAAGTAGCATCTTGATAAAAGAGCATTATGCCATCTTAATATGAAGAAAGGGAGAAGTGGGGAAAAACAGTCTACAGCTCCGCAGTAAGACAGGAGATGGGTAAATTGTTTGTACCTGTGACGAGTGTTCCAAAAAGCTGTTTTCCAAAGTGACTAAGTACAGACCTTAAAAACAAGTTGGTTCAGCCCTTTACGTCTTCTGCAAAATCAGGCTCCGGCTGCTCCCCCGGGGAGGAGAGCGCATCCTCGCATAGTCTACACACATCACAGGGCTCCTCTGCTTTAACTTCTGTAAGAAAAACTGCAGCTCCACTTAAAATGTGGATGGTTGATTTAGAGATTACTGAAAGGTTGTGTGTCTAAATCCAGAATAGATGAGCTCATACGTATATGTAATAGGAATCAAGTAATTGTCTACATAGACACAGACAAGAGGATATTTGCATCCTGTTTCAAAGAAGACATGAGACCTTCCATCCTAGTTTTGCCCTTTGTGCAGCACCTTTCCGATATGCTGTCTCTGTATCATTCACCGTGCTTTTTAGCCATTTCCTGGCACAATTCTCCTGGAGGGCCATGTTGAGAGCAACCCTTAATTTTCGTGTCTTGCTTAGACTAAGGCACCGACGCTGTGGGCATCTTGTGCTCCTGAACAAGCAGCATGAGGGGTCTCAGCCTGCCCCACAGTGACCAATCTAATACAGACTTCAGATAAATGCGCTAGCGGAGTCTAAAACAGGCTTCAGATAAGTGCGCTAGTTGAAATCAGCGGAAAAAAATGACCGATTTTAGGAGAGTTTAATCCGGGCTGCGGGTAGGAGCAGGAGTTTGGATTTTTGCCCTTTGGCTTTCAGGCCGCTCCATGCCAAACCAGGTCATCAACCGCCACGGCGACAACCGACACACGCAAAGGTGCTCAGACAAGCCCCCTCCTATTGAACCTTCCCTGTGACAACACACGGCAGTCGATGTGCCCCAAAAATTCCCCATCCTGTGCCCGTGCAGAGCCCCAGCAAGCGGCAGAGAAAGCCCGTGCGGTCCCCAGGGCTGACGCCTGCACCTCCCAACCCCACGCGTGCGCTCCGGCTTTTCTGCATCGCCCAGAAAGCAGCTGCCATCCAGCACCTCTCCCTTCGCAGAAAAGGGCATTTCGGGAAACATCAGGGCTCTCCCGCAGCACTGAAGTGCAGCCGTGAGGAGGGAGACTGAAAACCCCATTTCAGTGGCACGTCCGCACTTTCACGGACTTGGGCCCCCCGTGCTGTAGCATCCTCGTTTTGCAGCTGGTCGCTTGGCTCCTGCTTTTTGGAGGAGCAGAAGAGCTGGGGCTCGCAGCCCGTGGGGAGGAGCAGCGCGGTGCTGCACCGAAGGAGGTGTCACAACGCATCGCGGTGCAGAGCGGCCGATGCAAACAGACAGGACGGTAAACAAGGGGGAAAAAAAGAAAAAAAAAAGCGGGGAAGAAAGCAAAAAAAAAACCCAGATTGCCTTAATGTTTTTTGATGTGCTGTCATTTTATTACCAGTATTGGGAGACATACGTAAATTCTACATGGTACCTATGAGCTCCCTTTTAAATTTCAGAGTTAAAAGTACATGTTGTAGGAAAAAATGTACTGTAGGGTTTTACAGGAAGAGAATACTGTGTGTTTTGTTTCTCTTCACATTAATTACCTAATACAGAAAAATTATCTCTGGAGATTAGTGTCACAAGTAGAACAACCCACCCGCTTATATTTGTCATGTCTGGCGGGTTCCTTCTGATGATATCACTGAAGCATTTTAGGAGAGCTCTGTAATATAATTGAAATCATTATAAACAACATGAATATAAAATATAGAAAACAACAACAAGATAAGGTAGGCCCAAGCAGATTTTAAGCCTGTTCTGCTTTTTGTCAGGACAGTAACAAACAGACAGTGATTTGGGATGCCTTCACGTCCAGCAGCACAAACAGAGCCTGACATTGAATATTTTCTAATAATCGACTCTAAAAACTGACCCTAAAGTCAAAGCCCTGTTATCTCATATTGCACAAGTGAGAATACACCCAGGACAACAGAACGGGCTCTCAACACTCAACAGGCTTTGATTAGAGACCTTACACCCTCGTTACTCAGATTTGCAGATTATTGCAAGACACCATCAGAATATTAACGCATCCGACTGAATTGGGTTTAGATCCAGTTAGAAAATGCCCCATCTGTAAAGGACACGTGCAGCGACGTTGCCAGTGCTGGTAGAACACAGACTTTTCTTGCTGTTACAGATTAATATAGGGAATAAGCTTCCTGGGCAGGGACTGTCTTTTCTGTTTTATGTTCGCACCATCCTAATGAGGGCTGGGCCTGTCGCTGGGGCTCCCGGGGGCTTTGTAGCGCACACAAAAGCGATGCTGTTATTAAATGCCCGGTCCTGTCCCTCTTGCAGTCAGCGGGAGTTTTGCCACTAGTTACCAGGGGAATCGTTAGGAAGCGATTCACTAAATCGGGAACGCCACGGCCATCAAAAGTAAAATGAGAAAGCACCAGCTGTAACATCGGGCCGTTTCTCCTCGGGAGAGCGGCGCCGCTCGCTGTGCGTGTCAGCCGGGAAGATGGTACCCGGGAGAGACCTCATCGCTAACGGCACTGCATCAGCAGATCGGGCCAGATGGTGGTTTTCTCCCCTCCGCGCACTCAGCCCGAGGGGTCCCCGTGTCCCCCCAGTCTGCTGTGGGGTTTCCACCCCCCTGTGACAGCAGCCTCAGACCCCCACCCGCTTTGGGCATCCCCAACACCGCTCACCACGCCGGGGCTGCCCTCTGCACCTTTGCGTTTCCACAGTCCCCAGCTTTGGGGCAATCCTGTTTTCCATGGCAGGATTCAGCCTTTTCTTCAAAAAAACCCCCTCTCTCTATAAGAATATAACTTGCTTCCTTGCTCTGCATTTCAGAATCGCACACCAGGTTTTAGCCCTTTGGTTTTTACAGCACAAACATACCTCTTCTTGTGCTTGTTGGTTTTTTTTTCTCAGCCCTTTTCTTCCCTCCCTGCCACTTCACTTTTGATTGCTGCTTAGTCTTGTAGTGACCCGACTTTGAAAGCCGGCTTGAAGTGGTGTTTACATTTTTTTTTTTTTTTTTAAGGGATTTTATAGCCCAGACTGGTGAATGGACTGAAGCATGCAGAATTTTAAATGACTCTACTTAGCTGTCAGGAAACTAAACACAAACATCTTGTTAAAATTTCTTCCTTAGAAATCCAAAAGGTTTCAATGTCCTTAATATTCGGCAACACGAATGCTGCAGCCTTCGAGGGCTGTAATTCGCTCACCTTGCGCATGTCCAAGGAGCGGGTCCGTCTGCTCAAGCCATCCCCAAACGTTGTAGCTCATTAATTTTTCACTGCTGCTCCCTGTGCGATTCCAGGTCCTACTGTCATTTACCTCGTGCTTTGCCAGAAATCTTCCATACGTGGTGGTGCCAGATAATGGTGATAACGCTGGACTTCCTAGGAGAAAGCACAAAAGATTTAAGCTACTCAGTTGAAAGAGTCTGTGCTGCACTGGCCACCTACCCATGGCCTTGGCTCCCAAAAGTGTGCCCAGAAATGCACGATCGGTGATAATTCCAACACAAGCCGGGGGTTTTGAGACTTAATCCCCACGCTTGCACTCGAGAGGTGTCTGAAATGATCACTGTCTGTCTGGATTTTCTACCCATCTCCTCTCCAGGCATCGTCCGCGCCTCCAGCGTGTTCCCCATCCTGAGCACAATATTGCTGTTGCTGGGAGGACTCTGTGTCGGAGCAGGGAGGATTTACAACAGCAAAAACAACATTATTCTCAGCGCTGGGATTCTCTTTGTTGCAGCAGGTACGTTCTCCTTAAATTGAGCCTTTAAGAGGTGCTGTCTTTTTAAACTGGAAAGTGGCCTGGATCAAGGGCACTAACAACATCACACTCGGCAAATTTCTTGAGACAAAAATATGTTTTTGAAACTCTGTAATAAGTACATTATAGAAAAGCTTTTCGTTTTCCTGAAAAAGGAAACTGAAGTCAGTAACAAGCAGAATTTACGCTATTTAAAATGTATTAAACATTAGATGAATCAGGCACCTCTTAAATCCAGGGCCTTTTTGTTTTCTTTAACACGACGGCAGAAAAAATTCACCTCTGATAGGTGAGCCTGTTTTCCACACTAGAAACATCTGAGAGAGTCGGTCACATTGTTAATAGCTTTCCCTGAAGCTCGGATTAAGCATGCTGCATTTAGATGAAAATTCAGCAAGGTGGAAGAGAACTTATCTTGATCAAGGTGAACAGCCATAGCCCTGAGCTCAAAATGTATTTTTATTATTATTCTGAATGTTAGAATCCCACTAACAATATTAGCAAGCTCCCATATGCTACATCTTTCCCACTGTGGCAATGAAGAGATGGGAACAAATCCTGCCGAATATTTTGGGATCCACGTGAGCATATGTGACCCAGATGTGGATCTATTATTTGTTTTTCAAGAATAAATGAAATCTTGAGATAAATGAAGGAATAAATAAAGATAATAAAATTTCCTGCTCATAATCTTTGAACCATCCAGATCCAGAAAGTAACATGCCTTGAATTTTATCTTCCCAGCCACATAACCACTGATTTATGTTTTTCTCTCTCCAGGACTAAGTAATATCATAGGGATCATTGTCTACATATCAAGTAATGCAGGTGACCCAAGTGACAAGCGAGATGAGGACAAAAAGAATCATTACAACTATGGCTGGTCTTTTTATTTCGGAGCCTTGTCTTTCATTGTGGCCGAAACCATAGGTGTTCTGGCTGTGAACATTTATATTGAGAAGAACAAAGAGCTGAGGTTTAAGACCAAGAGGGAATTCCTTAAGACTTCTTCCAGCTCTCCTTATGCCAGGATGCCAAGTTACAGGTACAGGAGGCGGAGGTCCAGATCCAGTTCTCGATCTACAGAGCCTTCTCCATCTAGGGACATTTCTCCGGTTGGCATGAAGATAGCAAGCACCATTCCCATGAACGAAATTTCCATGTACACCCTTTCCAGAGAGCCCCTGAAGGTCACGACGGCTGCCAGCTACAACGCAGACCAAGAAGCCAGTTTTCTGCAGGTTCACAACTTCCTTCAGAAGGAATTTAAGGAAGGACTCCATGTCAACATGGTCAACAGGAGAACGACGCCTGTTTGAAGTACCTTCCTTCCTCGCACTTTCTGAAGAAATATCGAAACAGAATTGATCTGTCGTGAAAGAGAAGGAGTGACGTTAAAATACCCTCTCACGTCTTTACTTGTGGCATGTGTTGAGGTAGCAAGTGGAGATCCTCTGGACCAACATAAAGATGTTACACACTTGTAGCTTTTTTTGAAGCTATTCGGAGTTTGTTTCTTTCAGTTCTTGGTGTCACGAGGTGAAGGCAGTTCGTGTCCCTGCACTTCTGCAGTGTGTACAAAGTCTTGGAGAAACTGCAAAGGACTTGCCACCAGTGTGTTTTAAAGGATTACAGAAAAACGGTTGTATGACTTTTTCTTTTTTTTTTTTTCTAATATTGAGATCCCTTAATACAAACTTGCAAACATAATTTATAACCAAGCCCAAGGATGAATACGAACTACTCATCAAGCGAGCCACTTTGACACAGCATAAGCTTTGCCTCTTTCAAAAAAAAAAAAAAAAAGAAAAAAAAAAGAAAAAAAGAAAATATTTTTGAAGGCAACACTTTCTAAAACTGACCTGTGCTACTGAGACCGCAGAGCACCCGCGTACTGAGCATTACAGACTCCCTGATGGGGTGGTGAGGGGTTCTCCCATTTTGGGGTGCAAGGCGTTCAGCTGGGGCACAAGAGGGTGGGTGCATCTTGAAACACTTAGGAAGGGAAGGATTAAAGTAGGTGGGACTTGCGCATATTTGCAAATATCATTTCTTGCCTAACATTTAGAAAACTTGAATTCTCATTTCGACTAGCCCTAGTGCCTGATCCGGCAAGGTGCTGAGTGCTGTCTGTCAGGAGCCCCCATAGACTACGTATAGCCAGAGCGAGACGCGGAGCTGAGCCGGGGCGGTTCCCTGCGCCGCCGTTCCTGTTTTCCTTACTGCTTCACAAGTGCAACACTAACGCTACTGGAAACTAAGATATCTCAGCAACGTGCGTGAGAAAACGAGAAGCTAATGCGTTCGGACTAGCAAATCGTCCTGCAGCAATGGGAACCGAGTGTCAACAGAACGGATGGCAACTTTGTATTTTTTAAAACAGAACAAAAATAATCACCGTTTATGAGATATTTATTAAACTCTTTTTATTATGAATAAGTGCCGCATGGTGCAAGGTATAGTTGCTTTTGGATGGAAATGATGGTCGACCTAATTTAATTTATTTTGTAATGATGAATCTACTTATGTGCAGAGAGCCCAGAGAAAACTCTATGCATCACCTAAGGGGGGGACCTAGTTTGTACCCTTTGCTTCTGTATGTTTCTAAAAAAATCTGAATTTGTTTTTTTCTTTTAAATTCCTGCTTTCAATTTTTACACTTAGGCTTGGAATCTCAACGTTTGAGAGCCTGACTCAAAGGTAATTTGATTTAATAGTACCCATGTTGATTTTAGTGACCACTCAACCAAGCCATATGAGAACGAGATGCCCGATTCCCCTTAGATGAATTAGGTGCAGTGAGAGAGGAGCACCTAATTCCTATACATTCGTTTGAACACACCCGTCATCTTCACCCAGAAAATCTTTGCTACCAGAAGACTAGAGGTGACAAGAAAAAAATTATTTGGACAGTTTAAGTAATTGATGGTGGGAGATCTCAGCCAAACTGCTAAAACCTCTTTAGTCTTAATTTATCCAGCAATGGCCACAGCGTCAGACAGTCAGTGATCTTTTGGATACGAGGCTTTCAGCTAGTGGAGCCAAGTCCTCCCGAGAAATCCCGGAGGAGCTGCCTTAACATCCCAAAAAGCAGGTTGAACCCTCTCTGCCCCTCCTAGTAAACCCCACTTAGGCCTCTCTCCTTGCAAGAACTAAGACACAATTCTCAATATTAAGTGAAAGTCTTCCCCTAGTCGCTGTTAAGCTCTGCCCAGCCCTCAGCCCGGCAGAGCGCCACCGTTATTTTGGCGGAGGTGGGTTGGAGCCTTCATCCCTGCTTATCAAGAGTTTCCATTCAGGTTAAAACTCTGCTGGAATCCTTTTTCAAACCTCTGAACTCTGAGAGCTAGAGAGGATGGAGTGATGGGAACGATTTAAAAGTAGAAAATGTTGTGCTACTTTCTGTATCAACACACTATGGAGAAAGACATTACACAAGCTTTTTAAAGAAAATTTAAACATAGGCAGACAAGAAAACTTTTTTACCTACTTTTCGGCTAGGACAACATAAAAGAGTTCTAAAATTATTAAAGTTCTTGATGAAAGGTTTTTTTTACAAGAATCTTTATGCTTTCAAACAATAAATTATTTCCTACTTTTTGAGACTTCGTAATATTAAAATACTTTGATTAGCTATGATAGAAGTAGAAGTTTGCAATGAAAAAAAAACCTTCTGTCTCATTAGTGTGTCATACTAAGTGCTAATTAATTTACATCTAATTATAGTTGATGTATTTTTCAAGTGCAATTTCCCAGAACTATTTGTTTCCCACCGTGTTAATAAACTAATAGTTAGAAATAAGTCCTCATCCGTGTTTACTGTAATTAAGAATAAAACCATTCCCTTTAAAACCAGGAGTTAGATTTAGGCTGTTTTTCTAAACTCATGTACATTGAACTGGAAGTTGACAGTGTGAGGTTTTGCTTCGCGCGTTGGTTTTGTTCTTTTAATCGTCATTCTCCAGTGAACATGTTTAAAACCAACCGTCTGATCTAGCCAAATTCTAAGGCTTTGCTAGAGCCCGGGTCAGACCTGCAAAGGCACACGCAGTATTTTCACACCACATCAGCAAAAAAAAAATAAATGGAGCTGGAACGGGGAAATATCATATTAATGGGATGCTCGTGGGATACGGGTCTGGACAGGGAACAAAGGCACGGGGAGAAAACAGGGACCAGAGTTTCATTCTGTGGGAGAATGGGGGCTGTGATTTAAAACTCATGGTCTGTGTCTAATTGCAGTGCAGTATTTTGTTCAACCAAAAAAAAAAAAAAAGTGGTTTCATTTGAAAATTTCTGTTTCAAAAATCCTCCAAACATTAGTCTTTTCCTGTGGAAAAATTTGATTCTGACAAAATTGAAAAATGCACATCATTCCTGCCCATGAACAGTGTCTTGCTCCATGGCTGAATTATCTGAACAGAATTAGATTGTTTTAGGACTCCAAAACCACTCAGTGATAGGTTAAAAAAAAAAAAAAAAAAAATCTGTTCTTCCACATCTCTCTGGTTATCCCTGGACAGCATCCAAGACAAATTAGCCCCTATTTCTCAACAAGGCCTGCAGAAATCATCATCATCATATCATTAACAATAATCAGTCTTTTGGTATTATCCTACAACAGCAGACCTAAAAAAAAAAATGCTGTTGTTTCAGATTTGATTTTCTGAGAAACAAAGTTTCAGGTATAGCATCAGCTCTCTCTTCCTAGTTTCTCATACACAGCAGAAGTAAAATAAGAAATCACTTCGTATGCCCGTACATCTAACAATGAACTATTTTTATATTTCCTTTTCTTTCTGTATGGATCACATATCCACAAGGGCTAATATATCATGTCCCTTGAGGTTACATTTCTGTCTGCAGTTCTAAAGTGTTATTTCCACTGTGCTTCAGTTCTACTGGTATAATCACAACCATGTATAATGTACTTAATCCTTACTTTTTAAATAAACCATTTTAAATGTATTCAGTTTCGTGTGGAGAAAGATATATAGATTTTTAACTTCCAGATTCTCTGAGCTGAGATTTCTGTGTTTATTTTTGCACATTACTACCTATTTTGATTGCAGCTGGGGATGTTACTGGAAGCCAATATATCAGAGGAAAAAAAAAAAGAAATTCTTGTGGTCCCATAGACTAAGAGTTCTCCAAGAAAAGCTATCTTCACATTTCCAGGCATTTGGGTAGGAAACGAAGAAAAACCTTCTAGTTTTCAGCTTAAACTTGGCCTATATAAGACACAGTCTGGTTGGGGTGCCTGAGTTGAGACTGTTTTAGTGGCTGGGGCCCTGCAAATCACCACCCACTCAAACAAGCCAGTGTCTTGTGGAGTCCCAGCCCCGAGCTTGTGCTTGTCTTCCACCTTTTGAGGTTTCATGTGAATCCCTTTCCGAGCATCCTCCTCTCCCAGCTCTTGTCTGTTTTGCCTGAAACCTCAACCCCACATGCTGATGCTCCATGAAATCCTCGCTCTGATCACCACCATAAAATCCCAGTGGTACCAGCGGCACCGAACACGGGTCGGGAGCTCAGCAGCCTCTCGCTCCCAGGCATCCCAAACCATCCCTGTATCAGAGACAATATTTCTTCCTCAAATACCTCTTTTACCTTTATTTTCCCAGCTCCTAAGCCTCCAGTTTTTCTTTAAGATGAAGACCGCCTGCATGTCTCTGTCTGCTGCCTCTCCCCATATGTGTGATCCCTGGCACATCTGGAGGGAGGCAGGGGATTCGTCTTTTCAAATACCTCCGACACACAGTAGTGAAGCCATTTAAAGCTCAAGCCCAAAGCTGGTTCCCTTGAACTAAAATAAATAAAGACTCTTCTCACATGGCTGAGCAAGTCTGTGAGTAAATAGTGACCCCAAGAGCTCTGGCTGCCCTGCTGTGAACAGGGATGCATCAAAAAGTGATGTTGTTTGAGGGGGAAGCAAAGACAGAGTCCTGAAGTCTTCAGAAAGTGGAAAAAAAAAAGGAGTCCACTGAGGAGGATGCGGCATTTCCTGGGAATGAGAAAACTAACAAACATGGGAGGTGCCGAAAATAAAAGGGAATGAGGAGTGCCGTGCACCTGTCTGCAAAGCAGCTCGTCTTATAGCCACCACCGTGCTCCACCAGAGCGAAAGGGATCACTTACCGGCACGGCACCCCGGCACGGCGGGCGGTATTTTGGGAGGACGGAGCTGCGGATGAGCTGTGTGGGCACCGGCAGGGACGGGCAGCGGCTGCTGCCGTGAAGATGCTGGGGCTGCATCCGGCATCGTGGGACTCTATCGCCTTCTTCACACCTATGGGAGTCTATTAAAGAAAAAATAAATTAAAAACCAACCAACCAGCACAAACACACATTTTTCTCTTGCCTTCAGTGGCAGCAGGATTTCAGCCCCAGGACTGGGAGCTTTTGAGGGGTTACATTGGTGACAGTCCCGGGTATCAGCTGGGCCGACCCAACCATGACCGTGGTGGTGTCACCACGCTGAGGCAATGCAGGCTCAGGGGCTCCAAGGAACTTCCATTTGAATAAATCTGTTTGCTGAAAACTCATTTGATCTGAAAGCTTATTTCTTCCAGCCTGGGTTATTCTCACCTGGGAAGGGTCTCCTGCAGAACATCATTCTGCAAGAAGGGAACCACTGGATTTGGTTAATCTGGTTGTGGTAAATACTTGGCTGGTCTGGAAGAAATACAGAAGTTCCAGGGAGTAGAGCCAAGCCCACACCTCAGCTAGGGAAAAAATAATGCAATGGTTGGTCTTGAGACGCCTCCTCGAGCATTTCCCCCAGCAGAGAAACATAATTGTGTCTCTCACTCACTGCTGCTAAAGTGCAACTAATTACAACCCTCCCTGCTTCCCAACAGGTCCTCATTAATAGTCTGTTTATATTTCATGTGGTATTGATTTTTCAACGTGAACACTTGCCAGCTGACAGGCTGCAGGAACCATTCCTGGAGGATGAGGTCCCTGCCTTGCCCGATGTCCCCAGTGCCCTCCCCGCTCCCTTTCCCCTCCCGTTTTGCACGAGGTGCCTTCATTCCTTCCTCCAGCTCCCACCTCCCCAGCAGAACCAGAGGCTGCACCGGGCCCAGACGCGTCACCCTGCTCCCGCCAGCCCTGCCACACGTCAAACAGAGCAATGGGAACCTTTTAAACTCGTATTTCAATTACAGTTAATTTGGATCAATATTTTAACTTATTCTTTAGTTCCTCTCCCTTTCCCACATTCCCAGCTCACCCGAACTCCTTGTTTCAGATTGTCCTCATTAATTTGAGCTGACAGCTCTGCACCTCTATTTTGACACCAAATCGAGGTGTTCATGAAACAGGACTGGAGTAGCTTTGACATTATCTTGACACGATAACATGATATTTGCAGCTTTCCACTGGCATTTTTTTAAACCATTCTTTTGACATTCAGGTACTGTCACCCTCCTCAGTTTGCCATCACAATTGTAATGTCACCTCCTTAGTGGCCTCTGCATTGACATTATCATCAAATTAGCTTTACAGTCAGCTGAAATATCAAAGGGAAGGAGAGGGGTTGGCCCAGCCTTGGCAATCTGGGTTCAGGGCAACAGAAGTCACTTCTGAAAGAGGGAAAGGATGTGCCGGGTGGCTGCTGGAGTTACCAGACACCTCCAGGAAAACCTGGATGATGGGAAAGCAAGGAAGCACTTGAGAGGTTTTGCATTAGAGAAGACTACTCAGAATACTTCAGGTTAGTTAAAAAAAAAATAATTATAATAAAAATAAATGACAAAATAAATAAGTTTGCTTATTTTGCTACTTTCTTTAAGCCACAGTGCTCAGTTCTGGAGGGACGTCCAGCTCTGAACTTGCAGAAGCTGCCACGAGCTAAAGGCATGAGTGTGCAGCCTGTGGGCTCAGGGGCTATTAAACTATTTAGAATAAGACTCAACTCAGGCCTGACAGCATTATAAACAGAGATGCTTTTATAGCCTGGCTGAAAAGTTAATCATCCTGTTAATGCCTATTTCTGGGCATGCCGCAAGTCAAGAGATTACAGCCGCTGAACGGCGGCTGCAGCAGCGCTGAGCGAGCGCTCGTGGGAATCCAAAACAATCCCGTTGGGACGGGCTGGAAAGCTGAGCTCTGCCGGGTGCCCCCTCGTTATGTGCATTAATAGCTCCTCGCTGCGCCGGCTGACACAGCCCAGCAGCTGCCGGCGGCCGCCCCGCTCTCCCCGGGCAGCGCGGGGCTGACATTTGCAAACGTTCAGATGCGCCAGGATCTGGGGAGACCTCACGAATCACCCAGGGTTCTCCGCCGGGAGCCGCGGTCCGGAGCGCGATGGACGAGAACAAACCCCTGAAGGTCCGGCTGACGTTCTCCGTGATCCTGGTTGGCGTCTCGCTCCTGTTTGCGGCCGTGGTGACGGACCACTGGGCCGTGCTGAGCCCCAAAGTGGAGGAATACAACGCCACCTGCGAAGCGGCTCATTTCGGGCTATGGCGACTCTGTACAAAGCGGATTTTTATACAAGGACAAGGTCCCAAAGAGAAGGGCTGCGGGCCGATAAGCCTGCCAGGAGGTACGTGACCACCCACCAGTGCATGGGAGAAGGCAGCAGGCGGTCATGCCAGGCTTTGCTTGGGAGGTTGGAGGACATAGCAGCATGAAAATAGGTTCTGTGTTCCCACAGCAATTAATTTGGCATGGGACTGCAGGGGGCTGCTTTCATATTGGTCTGCAGACACATCCCATGTTCGTCCCTCTCGCCGTACGTGTGCGCTGTGTTGCCTTGCACGGCTGTTTGTGACCATATTTGAGTGTCCTGCGCAACCGTGACAGTGGCGGGGAGAAGGGGAGGAGAACTGAGCGTGGTGGAAATCCCAGGGGGAAACTGAGGTGGTGGAAATTCGGCTGACATCGACCAGTGGTCCCGCAGCGCCCAGGCACACTGACAGCAGCGGGCAAGAAAGAGGATTTATGGGTCCACCATACGTAGCTGGATCTCTAGGACTTCCAGATGCATACAGCCACGAAGGAACAGCCTGTTCGCGGCTGGCATTGGGTTATCTCCGAGCTGTTTAAACAACCGTCCCTCGGAGCAGGGAGAAAGAGGGACCTGCAGTATGTTTTGCAAAAAAAAAAAGAAAGTCATAAACTGAGTTCGAAGCAATTTCTCAATGACTTACTGAGGTTTCTCGTTGGGTTCCTCCTGCGATCGATGGGGAGGGCGGCGGGGCAGCGGGCACAGCCGCGTTCCCAGAAAACCGCTCCATTCCCAGGGTGCGAGGGGCTCGTTCGGGCTTTGCTGGTTGCGAAGTCAGCAGCGTCGGCGCCGCGTGCACTAATACATTCCCTCCGCGACCGAGCTACGCCGCTTTTTTAGAAGGCTCGCAGGGTACTGGATGCTTTCCAGAGCAGAAATAACAAGATTGCCTTCATGCTGGACTCGCTGCTTAAAATGAGATATATATGTTAACACGTATTTGAAAATTTCCCGTGAAAAACTCCTACTGCTTGAGCTTACTGTGTATTCCCTGTATTACTGCAATTCTTTATCTCTTTGGCCAAATTACGTGTTCTGAAGAGAGCAGCTCAGCCACAGCATTCGAATCTGCCTCTAACCAAATTTGGGAGTGTGTCATCCATATGCTTAATGTCTCTCGCAAAGGTACTTACGTGCCTAGAAATATATTCCTCACTGTACGCCTTTTCTCGCATGTGGAGGAGAACTCCCGCAAAAGGGAAAACAATCGAAATTGGTGGATAAACACCAAAATTGCACAACCGCGGGGTAAATATAAAACTCATAAATATCCAGCTGTCTGCAAAAAGCAGATTCGCAGGCAGGACAGCACGAAAGCAGCTACTGTCTTTGATGGACATCAGCATGTGCTTGCACGGGTGTTGAATCACGTCCCAGTGCTGCCGTTCTACCGGGCACAGCGAACAACCGGGTGGTGACGGACGGGCTGAGCCACCAATTTTTAAAGATATTTGGGAATTTGGACAACATCCTGCGGCATAATCAGCACCCGAGGTTTTCAAAGGGCGAAACTCCCGCCTCGGTTATAATATAAATATTTTAATTCCCGTTTTACTCGCACCAGGAGCACAGCGAGGGGGGGAGCGGGGGATTCAGGCTGCTAAACGATGCTGCGTCCGCACGGCTCGCGTTAGATTGATTTCACACTTCTGGGAAGAGATGTCGGCAGGGAAACACCGGGGCTGCGAAACCTGCAGCAGTCGAGAAAACGTGAATGAGCAAACCAGCAGTGAAAGAGCAGATGTGGGCCCTGGTTTTCCTGAAAATCTTAAGATATAACCCGACATTACTGCCCAGACTGGGAAAGACATGTAAGAATTTATCACTGCATCAATAACCATTTACCAGCCACTCCCTGAGAAGGAAATGGATGGCATGATTAACGTTATTTAAAAGGGTTTTTGCTCAGCACAGCACAAAATGGGGAGGATGAGTTGGCTCTCAATCCACAAAGCAGGGCTGTGATTTAGGCAGAGTTTTAAAATTTTACAGCGCTCTTCCCAGGATGTTGACAAATTGGAAAGGGCTTGGCATCCTGCTGTAGGAAATAAAAAGATCAGGGAGATGGTTGTTAGAACCAGGCAAATGCAGATTAATACTGAGACGTTTTTAACTGTGGTCAGTGGGCACCAGGCCAGTTTACTACTGGTTGTAAACTGATTTCACCTCTGCTGGCAGCGAGTCCTGTGCAGGTGTGCTCTGGTGCAGGCTGGGCAGCAGCAGGGATGCTCTGCAGCCTCTGTGTGCGTTAAACTGGTCCTTGCAAACAGGGGAACCGAGTTCATGCAACTGGAGAGGAAAAGTGCTTGAGCACATGGGATATCACAGATATGTGCTCCTCGTGTCTGTACAAGAGACTCACTTTGCAAGACTGCTGTGAAATTAAACGATTTGGAGACACCACCTCTGAAACTCAGTGTGTGTCAAAGGCCTTGCTGGCCAGATCAGAGCCCAAGGTCTGGCCCAATCCACCACTCAGCCCTCACACCAACACCTCCAATCGCAGCAGCACGTCCCGTCTCCCAAATAGAACACAGGCAAAAACCTCAGATTAAAAGTATCATTGATCTAGGTTTTCCTAACCACCCAGCCTGCCCCAAAACCCACCCATGCTGGTGCCCATCTGAGGTTCAAGAGCAAGGTGGGCCCCAACCTGTCACTCCAATGCTTATGGGTGACAGTTGCCACCCCAAACTCTGCGTTCCCCAACATCTCACAGCCGCTCTGCCCTGTCTTCCCCCGTGAAATGTCCATACTGCAGACCCCCGAGGTTCAACCATAGTTCGCGATTCTGCTGCGTCCCACGGGTGCACTCGGCCTTGTTTGTGAGTGGCAGGACAAGGTGGCTCTGCACACAGGAAAGACGAATTGGCCCATTCGCCCCGCACGGTGGTCACCCAGGAATGGTGGATCTGAAGGGGAAAGGCCAAGAGGGCCGTAAGGGTGGGTGATCTGGAAGGGGGAGGACACTGTGTGATAAACCACGTTATATCCCTAAAGTTCGTGTTGGCCTTAATGACTGCGGAGCCCCTGGGCCGTTCCCATCAGCACACTGAGGTGACTCGTGGCAGAAATAACGCAGTTAGGGGTGGAGACAAACGGAGGTTGCCACACAATTTTCATCCGTTATAAAATCCATTTTAAATCCTATCCATTATGTAAATGTGGTGTGACACAAATGGGCTTTTCTCTTATTCATGGTGGCACTCGAGAGGCATTGAGGTGCCTCAGTTCTCTTGAATAGCAGGGACCCTTGTTGAAACAGATATTCCCAGCTCAGCAGAGCACCGAAGCATCTTTAAACTGAAAACAATACATCATTTCACCAATAGCAACCTAGTTATGTTTTCCCACAATAAATGCATTTTCCAAAAACACCTCCCCTAGAGTTAACCAACTTCTGTGATAGCCCCATTTGTCGTACCTTGGCAGAGCTTTGCTACAAGCCACAAGGGCAGCTCCTTCTCCTGCAGACAGCTCCAGCTCTAAAAGAAGGGTTTGTGTGGTCCCCATCTGCGGAGACTTCACCGACTGGAGGGACTGGTTTGGTTCACCTGCGATGGACACAAAACTGTGCTGTGCCCCCATCACACTACGTCTGGATGGCTTCACCTTGGGCTCTGTACAGTCAGCACACCTTCGAGAATTAGTTAAAATCCAAACCAAACAATCCGAGATAAAGCATCCCAGTTTCATCCCATTTCCCTCCGCTTTAGCGCAGGAGCCAAAGGATCCCCAAATTGGATGCACAGCCTCAGCTGCCTCTCAGTTGCTGGTAGAGACACACAATCTGTGCTCTGGGGCTCGAAATCTGCAATTTTGGTCATAGATGTCTGAGTTCAAATATGTTACCTCCAGTTGTTCGCAGGAATAATAAAGAACAGGTCAGGAGATGCCAGAGCTGAGCATTAACCTGGTCTCCAGCAAGGAGAAGCTGCAGATGAAATAAAAGTCAGCTTGTAAAACTAACTAGATAAGAGCATCTCGAAAGAATCTTCCACTAACGGGCTCAAAAAAAGCTGCTTTGCAGCTGCCTATCTCCTGGGAGAGAGAAAATAAATCCTCCTTGAATCAGTAACTCCAAAATCTGCCATTTAAATGACAGAAAAAAAAAAAAA